>CAEFZY010057650.1:0-44128 GCA_903066815.1 Brachyrhaphis roseni
AGATCAGAACTGCACAGCATTCTGGGGGATGTAGGCAGAGGAAAAGGCTTTAGCTGCTCAATCTCTGTCAGCCAGCTAAGCAACGTTATTAGTATTAACTAACTCACTCACTCTTTGGTTACCTAGCAATTCACTCACTCGTTGGTTACCTAGCAACAACCTGTTAAGTAACATACACAGTATCAGTTTTATGTTTCATCCCTGTGCCTCATTCTGCATAAAAAATAAAATAATAAATAAAAAAACTGTGTGGAGTGAAAGGAGAAAATGAGAACAACGGTTTGAGAAGAAACTGTGGATAAAACTAGAAAGGTCACATCACCAGTTTGGCAAAAAAAAAAAAAAAAGAATAATTATCAATATCGACTGATATGAAACCCATATCGCCTAGCCCTGAAACTAATATTACTGACATATATTGTTGAAAACTTCAACCAATTCAGAATGCTTAGTGTTTTCCCTGTATTCCCTCCATATCAGGGTAAATTTATACTCTGGTAATGACTTTTTAAACTATTAGAAAAAATGGAAACACAGGGGGTTTTATGGTTCCCAGAAAATTGTCCTGGTTACTGGAAAACGTTCTTGTGGGGTGGGGGAAGCACCTTAATCCAGTCTAAAGTTTATTTGCCTTCCCTTTGTGTTTCTCTCTGTTCCAGCTGTAAGTGGCTGTTTAAAATAAGTCTTTGACTCAGTTTTGATCCTTTGCGTTTGAGTGCGTCGCTGCCATTTGAGGATACCAGAGGTGCTCCTAAAAACGCTGAGTGGTTAAGGCTATTGTTACTTTGATAGCTTCCTGTTAACTCTGCGCACACTGAGGGTGTTACTTAAGGAAACACGTTTCATATTATCTCTAGATTGACTTCACAGGTCCATGAAGGTGTATGTTCCTGTGTGCATGCTGTGATTAATGACCAGCTAACAGTCAGGATCCCATCAGGAATCGGCTCCTAATGTATTTTTTGGCTCGTGTCCTCTGAAAACAGAACAATAGCTAAGTTTAATTGACTGGATTAAAACAGATCAGCGCTGCAGGAATGTATAGATGTTTTTATACGAAACCTCACAGCTCAATGATCCTTTGGTTCAGTAAAAAAAACAAAAACATTTTGGTGGTTGCAATACCTTGTAGCAGTGCTATTACCAGATGAATTTATAAGCACCCGGTGAGGTAGAAAATCAATCACTGATACTAAAACACCTTGTGGGACCCTTCTTCTTCTGGAAAAGTCTCCCCCATGTAATAGAAGAAGAATACCCCAATGTTTTCGTTTGCATCATCTGAGCATGAAGCATTCATCTATATCAGTGGTTGAACTGACGGCTAAAATGTCCAAACTGAAAATATTTAGGGACTAATTTTTTATTTTTTTTTCCCCAATTAAAAATGCAAAAATATTATTGTCAATCCTTTCTCTTTTACCTGCACAACAGTAAATAAAACATGCAATATTTTACATTTGTTATTTAACAGTTATTTAACTTTTTGGACTTATTATTTTCCATTTTTTAAGTCTATAAAATGTTTTTCATAAGAATTTTCTTTTACAAACTTTACTGTATTTAGCCAAATGTAATGGGTGTGCAAAAATTTATTTTTGAGTAAAACCATTTCAGATGTTTATGACACGACTAATAAAGTAATAATAATAATAATAATAATAATAATAATAATAATAATAATAATAAAAAGGATAACTCAATAAAAAACTTTTGTGTTGTATTTAATATTTTCCATTTAAAAGATATAGACTGAAAAAAATATTTAAAAAATGACTAAAAGTGTTGATGTCCATATTTATGCCATTTTTGAATTGCAGTCAGGGGCCACACAAAATTCATCCAAATGCCACAAATGGCCCCCTGATCTATATTACTATGTGATGTTGTGTTTGTTGTACGCTAAGGTACATTAAATGAGACTGAACTTTTCACATTGCAGATCAGCTAGGATTACCAAAAATATCTATTTCTTTCCATAATCTTATTATTTTCTTCAGATTTCAATGTTGGCATATAGTACAATTTCAATGCCTCAATACATTAATTCACAACATTTGAGTTAAATGGAGTCTTACCTCTGAATGTATTTTATAGCAAAACCTTAACACTTCCATCTTGAGTGACATCATGGAAAAATCTAAATAAATCAAATGAGACATCAAGAAGTGAATTTGGACCATCCAGATGCCTTAAAGTTACCTTAAAGGACTATTCCAACAATTATGCTCAAACAATTATATATATTTATGAAGGGAATTTTTCATGTTAAATGGAAAATGTTAATATTTTTGGCTCTGAGCGTGTTGTTCTTTCGGCAGTTTGCCTTTTTTGAGCCTGTATACTCCAGTTAAGGATTAATCAATTGCTAAATCAATTGCTCAATTTCTACTGCTGCTGACGTAGATCATGACCGGATGCAAACTCCTGACCTTGAAAAACGTTTTAAAAAATCTCCTTGAACTCTTTTTGCAAATACAAATCTGTTTTGAATCCCACTTCACCTTAAAAAAGGAGGTGTTTAGTCTGATTTAATGTCAGACCCTAGAAAACATGTTGCACGTTTTTATACCATGTATCTAAATTTCTATGTTTTGTTGTGTTTTCATGATTTTGTCTGATACTGTGTAAAGATTGTGTAAAAAAATATAGCTGCAAATCCGGTAGTACATATTTATTTATACTATGTAGACTACAAATAGACGTAATGTAAAAAAAAAAAAAAAAGAATTTCTTTGTCCACAGAAGAATACAGCAATATTTACAGTAGAAATTTGTTAAAGAAATTATTTGTTATTTATTTTTTAAGGGATTGTATTTCCATTTTTGTCATTTCAGTTTGCAGCGCACAGTAAATAACCGTGTTCGGTTCAGAAAGTATGCGAGCTGCAATAATAAAAATATTGTTTCAAACAAAATCACAAATGCTTTCTAGTTCAGGCTTCAAGGAACAGGATTAGAGAATATAACAAAAATCTCTAATCTCACCAGTCACAGGGCAAAGCAAAACTTCTATTGAAATTCTAACAAATTAATCGTGTTGGATTTTTGTTGTGTGTGCGTGTGGGTGTGTTGAAAAACCCCTTTAGACATAAACACACATGTATACACCCAGAACAGGAGATAGTTGGTCCGACTGTGGCTGCAGGAAAACATATTGTAGACATTTTCACACCTACAAATCAGTCAGCATGTAAGGATGGACACTTAAGCAGCCGTATGTTTTACATTAGGTGAAGTGAAAAACCTCCCCCACCAGCCAGCGTTTAGCTTTCCCTTTTCTCCTTTTCTTTTTTCCTCCCTGTGTATGTCTGAAGCTCTGCAGCTCTAATTGAAACCACCTTCTGTTTCTTTTTATCGCCAGACCCTTTCAAAAGTTTCAACTATTTGTCTGTCTGCAAACACGCTGCCTGCTGTCTGTCTCTGTGGCCAAGTCAACAGTCCCCTACATGTTGCTTTACAGACAGACTATTTTCACTTTGTGGTGGTTCTTATAATTGGCCTTGTGTGCGTGTGTGTGTGTGTTGTGTTTTCAGGAGAAGTATTTTTCTTGGCAGCTGGTCGAAGTCCAAACAAGCTATCTGATTTCTGGACAAATTCAGCATCGGGTTTACGTTTATTTTTGGTTCCATTGCGTTTTATATATTTCTAATGCTTATATTCACAATCCATTGTAGGTTATGAGATAATAGATAATAATAAAGCAATTCAGGTGGCATGTGGAAGGAGCGACCTTTCACCTTGTGATCCAGTCTCTGGAAACTTGAAAACTTGGGGGAAGTAGAAGATTGTACCTAAAGAAAGTCAATACAGACCTCACTGTAGTTTAACTGAATATGTTTTTGGTTATGTGGAGTAGTTATTGGTAGCTAATGCCTTACTTGCAGGGGACAGAAGGTTTATCAATGGGAATTTGAAAGCAGGAATCGCTTTAACTGAATATTTTACATCTTTGACCATCTGCTTCAGATCATCATGGCAGTTGATCTGAAGACCAGCTGCCATTTTGACAGATTACAATTCACACACATGACCACTTGATGCAGAGATTTTTAACTTTACCCACAGAGTGCATTGCAAATATGTCTAAATCAATCAAATCATCTCCTGGACTCAATGCATCTCCTATCCGGAGTAACAAACAAGAATCTTTGGAGTGTGTCTGTGACGACTACGGATCACACACCGGTATACCTGAACTACTTGTGCAGAAATCTTCCGTGATTTCAAAACTTTGACCAAAGCGACGCTTGTAATCCCAGTCTCCAGTGTGGCAACATAGCACAGATCCAGAAAAACTTAAAAAATATCCAAAACCTAATGGACAACACAATACTCACAAGAGAGGACGCAGTTCAGATCTATGCAGAGCAGGAGGAAGTTGTGAGATTCAGGTCACAGCATGTGAATCGTGCTGCACTGTGGACACCCCTGCTCTACACTTTTGCATAAAACTGTTTAGGTTAATGTGGTTTATTCAACCAAGCATAGTTCATTTTGTTACTTTGCAACATTACATGGTTGTGTCACTCTGTCTGAACAGCTGAGAGTTGCATTGTTTGAGTATTATTAGAAAATGATCTGTGAGGCTGTAAGAATGAGCTATTATGGCACAACAGATGAGTTTTTCTGGGGTAATGACACGGTGAGCCAAAGCATACAGAAGAACAGTTGCGTGCAGACGTGATGATGGCTGTTGCTGCCATCATGTTACAGACACTCCTTCATTCTCTGTTCATTAGTGACATCTGAATGTCGCAACCTTTAAGAATACCTCAGCATAAAGATCACTCCTTAATTTTTGTGCTAATTTGGTTTAATTCGTTTGCGAAGATAAATTAGGGGGAAAAAAAAACATCTGAAACTCATTAGCTGTTTCTGAGAGTTTGCTTGACTCTTGGCAGACTTTGAGTTACACTGTCAGAAATAAGCCATGGTGGAATGACGCAACAAAAGCCTTAGCATTAATTATTTTATGCTGTGTTAGGGATATTATTTGTTGAAAAAATCAGTCAACAACATAAAACAAAATGTAGAAGTTAACTAATTAATAAAACATAAATTTTGGTGTGAAGAATATCAAGTTATGTTTTAATTATTGATAAAAAAATTTGATGTTTTTAATTTCAGTTACGACTAGTAAGATATTCAATTAGACTTGAAACAACATAATTAAAGAAAGGACAGAAGTTTGACTTTGTTAAACTCCATTATTTCCATGTACAATAAGTTGTATTTATGACTAAATAAGTGAAACTCAAACATGGCAAGGTTTCAGATTACTTTTGGGAAGGTGCTGTCTGTAAACTAGGACTGTCAGTATTAATGCTCTCATCCGCGGAGGGTTACCTAGTACACGAAGGGGCGTTACATGGGCTTGTACTGCGGTCAGCGATTCAAAGTCGCAAACATGAGTGAAAAGAGGAACGGCGGGCGTCAGATTTTGCTTTAAAAATCTCAGTGATGGACGTTTGGATAAAACCAACGTAGGATGTAGCCTACTTATTGAAACAGTGAATTATTCTTCCACTGAAGTTCAACCAGTTATAATTATAGTTTCTAAATTATGTTTGAAACAAAATTACTTCTTTTAACTGTTCTGAATATGAAAACTTGGAAAACTGTAATGTTTAGTTTGAGAAATTTTTTTTTGAAAACGTGCAGTTTTACATTTCAAGCTTACAAAGCTGAACATAGTGTTTGTGTTTAATCACAATCACAACTCTTCGGTTGTGTTTAATCCGAAGAATAATCTTAAATAATTAAGATTATTTTTCTTAACTGAGTAACAGCATTACTGTAGACATTTAAATGTATGAACATATGATAACTTCAGTATGAGATTTTATGGCACAGTAGCAATTAGCACTACTAATATCACACCATCTTCTCTGCATCATCAACAAAATATGTGAATTTGATCCACCCTTTTTTAATTTAATGATTTTAATTCAGTTTTGTCTTACTGTTTTGTTCATTAGTTGCATAAATTCTTCAAAAGGGGAAAACATTGCAATCTTTGTTACGTTCCAAAGCTGAATAACAGTCTTGTCAGCTGTCAGACATGAATTACTTGCGAGAGACATTTTGAGGCTCATGTCTCTTTTTGGCAGATGCGGTAAAGGTAAACCAGACATGATGTAAACAAGACATTAGGGAAATGGGCTGATTAAGAAGCAATGAGCAAGAAGAAACCGGGGGATTTTTACTCTGAAGGTCATGTGGTTGTAACAAAGCAGACAGCAGTTCTTTTTTCATATTAATTTTCTTGCATCATTTGTTGATGTGATCAGTCAAACCATCTGTTTTATGTCTGTCCGTTTAAAGTTTCCAAGCTGAAGACAAAGAAGAATTATTTATACAACTGCATTATTATTGGAATAAAAACAGAGTTAAGACTTTCAATCTAATTGGGATAACCTTGCATGTGTATTTTTAAATAAACCAGAATAAAATTGTTTCTTAATGGAAGAAACAGTTAACTATGGCAATAGTTTCTTAAAGCTAAAACCATGAAACCAGTTATCTTTATGCTGTCAGAAAACAGTTTCTGCAATGCTCTGAAGTTTCTGAAATGATAAAGATTCAAACACATCATGAGGCAATAAAATTCTGTTTTTTTCTTTTATTGCGCAACTTAGAGACATCTCACCAAAGATAGTCCACTAAAACCTCCCTGTTCCTACTAAAATGCCAACTCAGAAACTTCTCCCTTGACTAAGATGTTTGTGTGCGATTCTGCAGATTATTGCCTAACACTAAGCAACTCTTCTGTTAACATTTTGTCACATAAACACAAGTAATATTTATCAAACTAAAGCTCTTCATGTTTTTCCATGTCAATATCTGCTGATCAAATGTTAAAAGTTTCTGTTTTTTAAAAGATTACATGAAAACTATGCTTTTACTCACATGTACACAAGGCTGGAAAGTTTTCTAAGCTCTAAAAAGGGATTTTAATTTGATTCGCAGAGTTAGAGTAACTATTTTATTATCAGCAGCCATCTGAAACATTGAATTAAATTGATGGCAAAACACTTTAATAGCTGCTAATATTCACGGTTGATGGAATTAAAAATGAAATAGGGTGAAAAAGCGAGTTGAAACAGAACATTGCCACATCAATTATAAACAAGAGGTTTGAGACCAAAGAAGCCAACCAATAAAGAAAAAATGATGATTTTTACAGATGCTAAATGTTTACTTTTACCACAAGGTTACAGACCTGATTGTCACTATTGGCTTAAAAATCTCTGTTGGTAAATACAAGAGCTTTACGTCTTTTATTTCCAGTAATTTTGCTATAATATTTCTGCTTTTTTTGTTTCCTCTTAAGGTGTGCAATAGCCAACAGGACGTGTCCGCCTGGCCAGGTGTGGAACACTAAGCAGTGTCAGTGTATCAGCATGGCTTCGGTTGTTAAGCTCCCTCCTCCACCACTGCTTCATCTACGATCACCTCAGCAGCACCATGGTAGGTGTATGACACCGTTTCACAAAGAAAAGTTCATCTGGCACTGCTTGGGCTTTTTTTCTGCACAACAGACAGATCTAAATCATATCTAGGCAGCGATATGACCTAAAAACTGTATGTTGATGTATCTCACCTATATCTTCATAGACGATACAGTGCCTATAAAAAGTATTCTCCCACTGGGATCTTTCAGTTTGACCGCCACTCAGCAGAGGGCAGCGCTGGTCATCCTTAAGTGAAACCAGTTGATATAGAAATAAAGATGGCGGGATCATACCAGTACGGGAAAAAGTAACAGTCGAAACAAAGTCCAGTGTGGGATCCAAAAAACGCTTTATGCAGTTCCGTTTTGAAATATAAACACTTGACAAATTTCTTAAGTTCCACTTTAATAGCACTCATTCAGCGTCAACTTCTGATTTAAAAATTGCTGATATGGTATGAAGTTGAACATAACTGAAAAGTGGAGGAGATAACTTAGAAAATTCAAAATGTGATGGGGGAAGAAAACATGCAACAAAAATAACAGTAGATTTTGAGGGTTGTCGTGAATTAATGCGCTTCATGGAGCGATGTTTTAACATTCCTTCAAAAGCAACAGACGGTACTTCAGTCTGAGCATCTCTGTTCATAGGGATGTTTCACATTTTTTATTCTGTCCATCTTTCATTCTTCTATTCAGCAGCCTAAAAGGTTCCAGTTTTGCTATATTTAAGTTTATTAATGTGAGAAAACCAAATTTTTCTGTATTTAATACAGCTGACACAACATATTCTAAAATTTAATGATGTTTTTGAAATTCAGCATATTATAAAAAATTAGTCCAGTATGGAAAGACGGTCGGCCATCTTGATACAAGAGAAAACTAAAGTTTTTAAGAAAATGGCTCATTATCAATTAATATTTATTTATTTGACAGGATGAATCACCTTGAGATTAACTTATTAATAACTTGCATCACTTACTCATACAGCTTTTACTAACAAACAATACTGTAAGAGCTGTGTTCGAGCTGATGCTGAACACTTGTTGGATTGAAAAGACGTTTTAACACTGATATACGATCAGACAAACAGTCACAGGTGTGGTTAAGTATCAAGGCTAAACAAGCCGTATATTTCAGACAGGGCTCTTATTGATTTAATGTGATCTGCAGATGTTTTGTACTCAGAAAACATGTGAAATGTTAATTAAATATTTTGATTATTCAACTTTATGTTCAAAATCAACAAGCATTTTAAGTGGTCTGCTGATTTCCCCTTGCTAAATGTGACCCTGCTGTAGATCACCAACATCTATCTATCTATCCATTTTCTACATCTGGTTATGTTTTGTTGGGTTGTGTGGGTGCTGGTACCATTCTCTAGTGGCCAATAGACAAAACATCCAGTACACCAAAGACATGTTGCCAGTGCTTACAATATAATACATCACTACAACATAGTTTAAATTAAAAGTTGAAAATGGATGTGTTATTAGTGTGACTTGGGTGCTGCATGTTAGTGCTATAAATTGCACAACACATAAAATAGTGATACCCAGGCACAGCAGGTCAAGTTCCTCTGTCCTTAGTTGCAGGGGAAAGTTCCTGTGTTTACTGAGGAGGATTTATGGCTGCAGAGTGTTTGCTGAATGTGTGTTTGTAGGATCCTTGCTTTGTGTTTGGCTCTGATAACACTCTTTGTGGATCCCGAGTCAACAAATAAAAACAGAGGAATGCACAGACCTCAGTGCACCAGATTCCACAAATAACTGTCATGTACAAATACAAGCTAACAGTGTTTGGAATTGAACATATGGGTTTTGTTTCCTCAAGTTTCGAAGCAGATTCTGATTGATTGGAAAAAGACTGATTGTCAGACCGATTAGAAGTTTGTGAGAATCAAACTAAAGCTGCTGTCACTTTGTTTTTTATTTTGCCAAGTATTTTAAATGGTCTTTCATTTATCTAAGCATTAGGAAATTAAGCACATTTTGTGGACTATTAAGTCCTGTCATAAAAGGGAAATGTGTGTATTGCTTATTATGCAAACAGTTTGCTTCCCTCTAGATCAGAGTTTCTCAAACTTTTTCAGGCTGAGGACCATTTACCCCAGTTAACAAACACTCATGGACCACCTAACTTTAAAATGCCCCCCACAATAACACAACTTCTTAATATATACAACCTGAAATGAAAATATTAAGTCTCTTGTGATTAGCCACGATAAAACCATTAGCATTTCTACCAGAAGAATTTTGAGTTGTTTTTAGATTCTGAAAGTGTGTAATATAACCTTTCCAATGTTAGAAAACACACTAAAATAATTAAAAAAAAAGTTCTCTACATGTGCACTAATAACATTTTAGGGCTATTTGTAATTTAGAAACATAATAAAAGAAAACCAGACTTGAGTTGCTTTGGCAAAAACAAACATTTCCTTTCAGCCAGCAGATAGCCCAATATAAATAACTTTATTTCAGGTTTTAAGATGCAGTTAGTCACTGTGGGGCGCAGCTCTGTTCTCAGCCTGAGCGCAGACTTTTCTGTGGGAAAATAAGAACTCCACTTAGAAGTCAGAACGATGATTTAGATTGTTAGAGTCAATGAGTTCATAAAGAGAGTGGGAGCATCTTGCACTTTGTCAGTATAAAGTGTTTTTTTGTTTTATCTGTTCATTTCATCTTTGGACACACAACTATGCACACACATAATGATTCTGTCTGGAACAGACTGAAAATCTGTTTGCTGTTTTTTCTGAAACGTATTGCTTTTCTGTTTTTTTTTTTTTTGAAAGATAATCTGCTGTTCGTGAAATAGAGTCATTTGTGTTCTCCCAGAGGAAACGGATGATCCAAGTAGAGTGCAGGAATTTCATACTTTGTTGATGTGTCATGCACTGTTGTGGTCGCAGTTTTTACATGAGGCGGTAAAAATTTAAAACACCATCATTCATAGTGTTTTATTAACATGTTTACTTTTGCATAAAATCAATCAGGAAAAATTGAAGTCATGTTTTTGCTTTAGCCTTTATTCACAGTAATCAGAGATGATTGTTTTGTATATATCAGTAAAACTGCTCGTTTTCATTTTTCCTTTCATTCCTGCAGACATACTCTCATCAGATTTGTGTGGCCCAGATAAAGAGCTAGATGTGGAAAGCTGTCAATGTGCATGCCGTCTTGAAAATCCAACTCGTGACTGTGGGCCTAAGCGACACTTGGACCGAAACACTTGCCAGTGCGTCTGCAACATGCTGCCTGCTCCTTCCTGCCCCCAGAACCACATCTTCAACAAGGAGACCTGTCAGTGCACGTGCAATAAGACGTGTCCGAGGCACCAGCCCCTAAACAAGACGAAATGCTCCTGTGAATGTAACGAATCACCAAATAAGTGTTTTCTGAGAGGAAGAAGATTTCACCAAGCAACATGCAGGTGAGGAGGAAAGTAATGGCATTGCATGAATTTATCCAGATGTTAACACCCGACCCCAACCTTTGTCAAATTAAATAAAATTGGTGTGAGACATTTGTGCTGATTTGTGCAGCAAAATTCTTTGTTTGTACCGTTGCCATTTTAAAGATATTAATAACTATTTTCAGAGGTCATCAAAGGTCAATCAGCAGCCCGAACATTTACAAAAACAAATACAATATGGTGTCAGTCAACTGTGCTATGTTTCTGTCCCAAATGTTTTTGTGTTGTAAGCTAATGTAATACTTTATTGATCCCCGAAGGTCGGAAAATTTTGTTTGTAAAGTATAATAAATGGCTTATATGCAACATATTGAATATATTTATAGACTTTATTTATATAATATATTATAATTTTTTTATTTTATTATACATTTATACTCATATATATCATATACTTAATATACATGTATTTTTTAATATAGGTGTACATGTAAAATAAAAAAATTACATTATCAAAATTAATCAAAATTGACTAATTAATTGTGCTATATTTGTCTAGCTAAAATTTATGTAGTTGACACTAAATTTACTTGATTTTCTTTAAATGTGGGGATTGGAAGACTTGTTGAAACATTTATTAATATCTTTTAACATGATAAACGCCACAAACGAAAATATTTGCTGCACAAACGTTTGACACCGATTTTGTTTAATTTGAGGAAGAAGGAGGGGGTGAAACCTCACTGAGGTCCCAACATACACATGAAAGCTTGGACTCAGATTTTTAATTAGTACATGTGTTTGTACATGTACATATAGCCACAGGAAATCACTGTTCAGGCTGCACAAAGCGCTTAGCGCATCGAGCTCCGTGTGAAATATAAGATCCCAGTGCGCTAATGACTTCCCATAGCTGTCACTTAGCAATTTCCCTTCTACACAAAGGAGGAAGTACGCACACATATACACACATCCATCCATCCTGTCCAGTTCTGACCCTTCGTGACCTTGTTTGGGAGTGATTTATGAACATAGCAAAGTTTGGGACCTGGCACAAAAAATGTTGCTTATGTATTTGGACTCCATTTCATCACTAGCTTAACGTTCTCTTTAAGTAACCATAACCAAATAGTTTTTTATTACAGATATTTACGCATTCATGCATTAGAAATATGTTTTCCCAACTGTCTCATAAGTAACTTGGCTGCAGCAACAAGATGAAGTGTGGGGATCTTCTGAATTATCTTTTCGTACCTTGACTTACTTTAAGTTGGCTTTACAAGCCAGATTTTGTACTGTCACTTAGTGATTCAGACATCACTGAGTGACAACATATTTTTCACATCATCAAATGATGTGAATGATGTGTTAGAAGCCAACGGAGGGTGCTCCTTTTTTCTCTCTCTCTGCTATAGTTTATTTATATAGCTCCAATTCACAACAAATGTCATCTCAAGGCACTTCACAAAAAAATACATATATATTTCAGTTCAATCATACATACATTCAAACTGATCCTAGTTATGAAACACTACAGTAAGCTCAAAAATTATAAAGTAAGGTATTTTTTTGGGAATAGTGGCCTTCATTTGACAGTATCTTGACAGGACGGTGCGAAGGATGGGATTCGAAAGCCCAATTGAATTGAATTACATATGGTTTGCTGTTCTTTGAAGGTTTTTACCTCAGTTTTAGATGCTTTTATCTCAGTTTTAGGTTCTTCTACTTCAGATTGCGTTGCAACAGTTTTAGCATCCCTACTTCTGCTGCATTATAGTCAACAGAAGCAGAGATGCTTTCTTTATGGGTCAAAGTTGCTTTTTGCTTCAGGTTTAATTTCCATTACTGTAACCTAGTCAAGAAAACACATGTATCAGCTCTAGCTTAAAGAGTCACAGCATTTGCTTATACAACTTAAATCAGCACAAACTCGGTCAGGTTTTACCTTTCTTCAGTCTCGTTAGTATTGCTCTACTTACACCTGCACACACAGCAGACTCGCACTCTTCGGTTTGCTCTGACACATGCGCTGTCTGGGCTGCTCTTGAAGGAACTGCACCACCTACTGTGTTCAGCTGTTAGAGCACTCAGTGTAATGTTTTGGCAACAACCCTCGCTCGTTGCCAAAACATTAGGATGATATATTTTCAGGATGAAGTGACTACCAGGCTGCCCCTGCTGGTAGTTGTTGTTTTTTCCTTTATGACCTCTACATTCCATCTGTAACATTTAACCTCTTGAAATGAGTAAGCTGGTAGTTACTGTCCCTATCAGAGAGCACGGTTTGATGGCATTGGTGCAGATGATTATGTCTCTAATTACATCAGTCCATTTTATGTTTCCATCTAGCCCTGTTTAGAGTCACAGAAGTCGGCTAATTAGAGATATGGTTACAAAGGCTGGATGTCTTTCCATTTCAGGGTTGCAGATGAACATTAATGCAGCCTTAATGAAATTGTCTTGTGTAGGAATCATTAGAAATTATAATTATTGAAGTCACATCAGTCATGGTGGTGCAGTGGTTGCTGCTGGTTTGTTATTCTTCTTCAATGCCAGTTTATTTAGAAAAATTAATTGAAGGTATGCTGGCATACTAAGAGGTAGCATAGCTCACAGATTCAGGTTGTTTTCACACCAGTTCTGTTAGTCTGCTTTATTTGAACTAGAAAGCCTAGAAAGTCCAGTTCATGTGGGAAAGTGTGAATGTGCAATCAAACTCTGATGTGGACCAAAAAA
Source organism: Brachyrhaphis roseni (assembly GCA_903066815.1). Taxonomy (NCBI): domain Eukaryota; kingdom Metazoa; phylum Chordata; class Actinopteri; order Cyprinodontiformes; family Poeciliidae; genus Brachyrhaphis; species Brachyrhaphis roseni. The sequence goes on from CAEFZY010057650.1 coordinate 13,607, forward strand.
ATAATATCTGATCTACCTAAAAATCTAGGTTTTGGTTCGATTGAAGTGAACTCTGATGTGGTTTTACTGCATATGTGAATCACAAACGGACTGGAGAGAGCTCAAAAAGCAGGAAGCGGACTATAGAGGAGGGCATTCTGGGAAAATACAACCAAAATAAACACGTGAGTGTGAGAAATGGTTCAAAGTATTTTGCCAAAGACAAAAATCTTTTTAACCAACAACAAAAGAGATTGTATAGTTTCATCATGTTTGTTAATATAACTCACAGATGACTGAAAACGTAGATTACTGAACCTAAAGATCTGGAACAGGGAAGCTTTTACTATGTTGTAATTTAAGTTTCAGCTTTTGGATATTCTGAAAACTGAGGACAAGTAAGAAAACATTTTTAGGGCAAACACAATTTGATAATTTCTCTCCATTAAAGCCACTTTTCACAAAAAACGCATAAAAAGCAAGTGGACAAAGCTCTCAAAACACCACGTCTGTTTTTCTCATCTTTAATCTCTGATTTATTGTTGTTACATTTGTTTGTTTTCTTCTTTTTTAATTGCAGTTGTCTTAGGCCTCCGTGTGAGGTGAGGAGACGGAAGTGTGAAGCAGGTTTCTTCTTCAGTGAGGAGGTGTGTCGCTGTGTCCCCTCACATTGGAGGCGCTTGGACTAATCTGGCTCATAACTCGCCATCAAGATGCAAACTTTAGACAGTTCAATACATCACCTGTTACTTGTCGACCTGCTGGTCAACAGGATTCTTATCAGCCATGGTGGCAGCTAAGTGAGTGGATCCTGATGGACTTGGGGAAACCGTTGGGATTGGAATGCAAATTATTGGAAAATGGACATAGAAAGGTGAGAAATGCACTGATATTCTTTTGAGGACATTTAAATGGAGAATGAATGACAAGATGGGAGGAAGAACTGCAGGATTAAAAGAGTCAACACTCAACCTTTGTTAAATAATGCGTTTTAAAATATTTGGAAATTAATTATGTCTCAGTATTCTGATGTGAAAAATTGATTATATTATTTATTAAATGCTATTTTCATCCTTTGTTTATTGCAATTTCTGTATTTTTTATAAAAATACACTGTGATCAATATTTTTGTATCATGTATGTTAAGTATATGTGTGTAAAATAAAGTATCCTGGATGTTGTAATAAGTCTTTTCTTGGATGCAGCAGTTGATGACTGTTGGCAGGGAGGATCAGGTCTGCCTGATTTATCCAGGTAACAGGAGGATAGTTGAAGGACGTGTTTTGTCTTACAGGTCATATAAAGTGTTTGTTCTCCTTTTCAGAGTCTCTTGGACATTTGTGATGTTATGGTAACAGATCTCTGTAGTATTTGTTAAAGGAGCAGCATTACTATGACTCTAGCCACATAGTATCATTTTACAGTACAATCAAGTACTGTTACTTTCAGTTTTTAAAAATAATGTGTATATATAAAATATGACTTGAAGGAAACTTGACTTTGTAATTTAATCCCTTGAAATTGGGCTTCTGTCTCTTTAAAAAAAAGCCTTCAGTGTTGGGAAGCACCCTGCCTTCAGGAAGTCATCACAACATTACTCCTCTATTAACTCTTTAACAAAGTATTTACCAGCATTGCATTGTGCCTGAATGGTTGCCACAGGAGATTTAAGGATTTCTCAAATATGCATGAAAGAATCAAAACAACTCTCTAGGTATGTTTCAATGAGGGAATAACAGCTCAAAAAAGTTGATTTTACATCATTCTGCCCCTTTAAGAGCAAGTGGATGAGATGTATTTGGTAAATAGGGTTTATTCTGCAGGACTGCATCAGACTAAGGCTAAATAGGTGATAATAGTTTTCATGAGACAGTTGAGGACCAAATTGTTAGCACCTCATATGAAAATTTAATTGTAAAAGTATTTAACTTTTTGACACTGCTTTTTTAGATTTTAGATGGAAACACAATGATTACAAAACCATCAACTATCAGTGTAAAAGTTATAAGCACCTCTGATGCTGTTTATCCTTCGTGCATCGTACCACCTGTACTTCTTTAGTTTTCAAAAAGACTCATGGAATCAATCCCATTCTTCTATATCAAGTCTTAAGCTCCTACTTCTGGATGTTCATCTTCAGTCCGCCTCATAGATCAGGGCTTTGTGCATGTCAGTCAGTAACATGTTTGGCTTTAAGCCATTTCTTCACCAGCAGCAACATATGTTCATGAGTGGTCATAATTCTTTCCACCTTGACAAGATTACAAGTTCCAGATGCACTGAAGCCACCACTGTGTTTTATTGTGGAAATGTTCTGTGGGTTATCCTCTACCCTTTTTTTCAATATTTCCCAAGCAATATCGCTATGGCCAAAGCACTCAAGTTTCACCTAATTTGGCCAAAATACCACTTTAGCAGCTTATAAAACTACCTTTTAAAAGTTCTCTGTAAACGTTGCTGAATTTTGTCTCTCTTCTCTTTAAAACACTGATTTTGTTCATTCAGGTTTGTATGCACAGCTTTTCCATCAGATTGACGTTTGGACTTTGACTTCTCACAGTTTCACTTTGTGCACAGGCAGGTGACTGTGGCTCTATAGATTGGGTAGTCAACTTGCAAGTTATCCTCCGACTCAATTACTCTGCTAATGTTATTCAGCAACATTATTGTAAGAAGACACATCTTCCTCCTGGGTCCCAAAGCCAACATATCTACAGAAAACCACAGGAGGAATGGCCAGAACCAGAATTCAACTGGTTTAAAATTGACATAAAATCTTTTATTATTATTTATTTTAACTCACCATAGTGCTGCTTTATATAAAGTACATATCAGTAAAAGTGTCTTGTATTTAAAATAGTATAACTGCTGCTAAAGAACATGAAGCCTTGAAAAAAGTAGACCCAGTGATGTCTATCAGGACAGATGAGACCAAAGTAGAGATGTCTGGTTTCATGTTTAAAGAAAATTAGACAGCTGTGCATGTTGGTAAGGTAATTTAGGCAGCCATGGGACCCATGCACCTATTGAGTCAATGAAGAACTTTTTATCCTAAATTTTTCACGGAACAATCTGTTTGACAAATCATGTAAAATTATGTTCTCAGCAGGACAATAACTCCCAAACATACCAGCAAATCTGTAGCAAGATATCTGGAATAAAGAAATAATCCAAGTGCTGCATTGACCAAAATTCACAGATAAATTCAGACAGAAAATGTCTACTTTAAAGGTGACCTATTATGCTTCCTTGAACAGTTTAAGTAGGTCTATGGGCTTTACAAAACATGTTCATTATATATTTTAGCACAAAATCATTCTTAGATAATGAGATTTGCCTATTTTGAGCTTCTTTCAGAATGAGCTGTTTTAGGGCCTCTTGTCGCTTTAAATCCAAATAAGCTGCTGCGGGCTTTTGCTGGGGTTGCTAGGTAACGGGCTGGACTTTTGCTGGGGTTGCTAGGTAACGGGCTGGACTTTTGCTGGGGTTGCTAGGTAAGAGGCTGAGCTTTGCTGGGGTTGCTAGGTAAGGGGCTGAGCTTTGCTGGGGTTGCTAGGTAACAGGCTGGGCTTCCACTGGGGTTGCTAGGTAAGGGGCTGAGCTTTGCTGGGGTTGCTAGGTAACGGGCTGGGCTTTGCTGGGGTTGCTAGGTAAGAGGATGAGCTTTGCTGGGGTTGCTAGGTAACGGGGTGAGCTTTGCTGGGGTTGCTAGGTAACGGCCTGGGCTTCCACTGGGGTTGCTAGGTAACGAGCTGGGCTTCCACTGGGGTTGCTAGGTAACAAGCTGGGCTTCCACTGGGGTTGCTAGGTAACGGGCTGAGCTTTGCTGGGGTAGTGCCTGCTGATTTGAGGTTTTTGAAAAAGCAAATTTTCCAGACACCGAAAAAAAACCAGTTTTATTTTTTTTGTTAAGCTCTTCGGTTGTTTTTTAGAAGCAGTGCAGACCCAAATAGAAGTACAAAAGCATACAAAATGTGAATTTTGAGTAATAGGTCTCCTTTGAGCTATTGCTAACAACTTCAGCTCAATAAACTAATAAATCATTGTTTGTAGTTAGGCTTCCCCATAACTTTACCTAGGAAAAATGTGAAATTCAAATGTTGATATCATATATTAAAATGTTTAAGTGTCACAGTTGCATAAGGCAGTAACAGAACCTAAACATAATTTTACAAATAACCAGAGATAAACTTCATTACCTGGCTAAAATAGAATAACTGTAAGGAAGCTGAACAAAAAAAAGAGCCTAACAAATTAGGTCATTCTTGAATTTGTAGGGCTGTATTTAATTAGAAATAAACAGAGTAATAGTTTATTTGCTTTTTCTCTCATTAGTATCAAAAGGCTGCTATGTTCTTCAAAGTAAAAAAAAAGTTCTCTCACATGAAAAAGAGTTCCTTGTTCATTTATTTCTATGCTTTTGTTTTAGTCTCCAGGAAGTTTAGGTGGGACATTGTATCACCTCCAGACCCCACCCTCAACACATTCACTAACACATCAGAGTAAACACACCTCAGATCCCAGCGAAACAGGGAAGGAAGTTAGTGGAGCGAACCCAGGTCTGCTGATGAGAAGATAAGATGTTGGCACAGACGGTCTGTGTGTCTACAGTGTATGTGTTTGTGCCTTTGCTTGTAAAATCAGTAATAAATGCGTCTGCATGTGACATAGAGAGAAGTGTTTCAGTTTTAAATTTCTGTCTCAATTTTTGTACGTTTTTATTCATGATTTATTGAATTTCCACTGAAGCTTTAGCAGTACTATAAATGTTTATATTAAAATAAATAAAGACTGGAATCTTTGGGATGAGAATTAAAAAGAAATAGGTGAAAATAAAGTTTGGTGCCACAGAAACCAATTCACACAGTACATTACAACAAAGTTCTCTATTAGCAATCCAACTCCCTTCCTGCCATTCAAACCCTTTTGACTTATGACCTGTGTGTGTGTGTGTGGGGGGGGTGCGTGCGTGCATGTGTGTGTGTGGGAGGGAAGTGGGGGGTACTGGGTGAACCAGTTGTTTAGATAACAGCACAATGAATCACAGCAAGTGTGTGCATTTAGAAAGGAAATGGGCTTTTAACAATTTCCATTTAGAATAAATCAGACTCCAAGGGTGTCTATAGACAGCCTTCTTTATTCTTCTATACTTGGATAAGAAGGAAATGTATTTAGTGACATCACTTGTACATTCTTGTTGATCTTTGCACTTGGAAACATTGGAAAAAGCTGTTCACTGAACAGTTAATTCCTACCTTCACAATACATCCCGATTTTCATGTCTTTGCTGGGATGTTGAGAGTTTTTGATTTTTATGGGGCTGGCATTTATTCCTAAGATAGTAAAGTTTTAGAAAACAGAAGGTGCTAATAATAATGGTTTAATAATGAGACTATTGTACAGTAGCATATTGAAATATAACTTTTTAATTAATAAGGTCAAACTGTTTGTCCAGTACCATGGACAGCAGCACCAGAGGTTGGATTTAATTTAGACTGTAGGGCTGCTGATGTTCACTGGGAACAGTAAGACGCTAAAATGAGGTATTTTAATTTGACACTAGTAGTTGAGTTTGAAAATGACACTACAGATTGGACCAACCAGATATAGTAACTGAAAAAAAGTGTCATTAAAGAAAAATATTACCGATGAAATTATTAATCGGCTTGCATCGATCCACAGACATGTGTGATACAAGTGAATCGGTAAGGCAGCTTTAAATTTCGGCAGTTGATAAGGAAAATTCTAATTACAACTGATTTTATCAGCTAAATTCAAAAACATTAATGTATTAATGCAAAAATAAATAAATTAATAAACAACTTATTGACCAAAAAGCGCTTCCTGTAGACCAGCACTATAACAGCTAAGCTAAGAAAATTATAATCAGAGTTGTTACTTCAGGTGAATTTGGGTACATAGGAAGTAAGTTAAGTTTCCGCCGCAAAGTCAATAAATTCTGCTCGCAATATTAAGTTATCACTTTCATTCTTACTTGTGAAAGGTGTTTTGTTTACTGTAAAACGATTGAAACAAGTCCACGCAGTATATGAATTAGGGACCTCCGGTCACTTTACTGCCACATTCAAGATGGCGGACTCAGCGTTCAATGAGGTCTCCACTTATTCTGATTCACGTCTATGGACGCGCGTACGTAACTGGCAAACATGGCAGAGTAAGTGGAACTGATACATTCACCGCCTCACTGTAAATCTACAATTTGGCAACACTATGGATTTTACAAGAGAAACGGACAGCTTGAAAAAGCAAAAGCGATTTGCAAAATGTGCCACGCTGCTGTCAAATACACTGGAAGCATGACTAACCTCATAACTCTGGAAACAACATGGAATCCAGCGTGGAGACGGATCAATTCACCGTCTTCAGAGGCAGATTCACCTCGTTCTTCCTTCAGCTCCAGTCATGGTGAGGCTCGTATTTCATCCTTTTTCAGTGGACAACTAGCTTTTAGTTCCACTCCTGCATGTTATTGTTTACATCCGGAAACTTCGCCCATGCGCACAAGGCTGGAAGGCCAAAAGACTTTTCTTTTACATGGCATCCATAGCTGCGCCGCCGCGGTAAACAATTCTGTTAACTAAATGAAACCTGCACCTAACAAAGATTATGTTGCTTTGTCAAGAACCATTCATTAGCAAATGATTGAAATCTGAATTGCTTAATTCATTTTTATTAATGAAAAAATATACAAACAATATATTTTTCTGCTGAGTTCATTTAAATCTTTAAATCTGTAAATCTTTCTTAATTGAATCGCTGATTGATGAGGAGAAATCTTAAATTGAGCTGAGTATTGGATTATAGCTTGTTAATCAAACTGTGTATCGTATCAGGTAGACATCAGAGATTCCCCATCCCTGCAAAGTGGTTTTTACAGAACGGTGGAAAAATCAAAACCAGGTTTTTTGATTATTCACAATGCGATTAAAACTGAAAAAAGCACATTAAAATTATTTAAATGATGTATTATGTTTAATTGAAGACTTTTTGCACATTATTGCATAGATTAGATTTAGTTTATCTTAAATCTGAAACGTAGCTACTTGCAGCTAAATCCCCAAACCTACAGGATCAAAAGTTTGATTAAAAATCTCTGTGGAGGCATTTTAATATGGCAGCTGCACCAACATGTTACAGTGAATGGGAGAGTGTTGGGTTATGGGTGTAACTGGTAAGTATTTAACGCTGTTCCACTGTAACCATGGACTTAGCCTTCCACTAACGGCTGTCACAGGAGATTTCTGTCAGCCAAATTGTTTTTTTTTTTTCTTTCTTTCATTTCTTTCTTTTCATGTAACATCGATGAAGCACCAAGTTTCTGTGTCTGCGTATGTGTGTGTGTGCAAGAAAGAGACAGTACCGAGAGGCAGACTTACAGCTCCCCTCCTCTGGTTAAGAAAACATGGCAGCTGCCAGCTCTGGCAGACACTTGGTCTAGCTAATATTAAGTTCTTGAAAAACACACAGTATTCTATATAAGGTTCTTACTTCTGACTCCTAAACATTGAAATGAAGTAGTCAATCACATGGGACATAAACTGCTTTATGAACATGAAACTTTATTTATAGGAGTTCAGCTCTCACATCATTGGAAGAATGTTTTCAGAGAGGTCTGCAGGAGTTCACGGGATGTCCAGACCCAGGGAGGTTGTCGTATCACATGTTTGACATCTTGATTCACTTTCATTGCTGTGGATTTAGTGGAGTATTATAGCGTCCGGTAAAGTTATGTCTTGAATTTAAAAACAAACACACATGCAGAACAACAATGTAAAGACAGCATTTGCCCAAAAACCAAGGGGACAAACTCAAGCAAATAAGAACAAAATGCAGACGAGAGAAAAATGTATTTAAAACTACATGCATAAAAGTGCAAATACTGGACGTGGTTTGCTTTCAGTTATCTGAAAACTTCAGCAGTTATCAGCCATTCCTGCACAAATAGAAAGCTAATGATAGCATACATCCACCATCACCCTAACTTGCATCTTCTTGGACTCTTAATTGATCAACTGTACCAGGAGAAAGGCACTTGCAGAGATCTGAACTCATCACTCTATAGGCAGACTGCATGCCATTTGATTTGACACCATGTTGTTGCTAAATATTATTGCTTACATGCGATTCAAACAAGATGGACGTACACCCGAAGTTGTTCACAACAGTCTTCTTGTTTGGAAATAATGGAAATTTTCCTTCAACAACTGATGAACAACCAATGACAGAAAAACGATGAACGCTGAGTCAAGTTTGATTTTGTGGTCAACATGGAGAAACACTGAGTGGATTTGCGAGATAGAAAGAAAATATAAAAATTGGAGGAATGTCTCGATGTTAGCGCTTTTGGACTTGGAGTTAGCTGTAATCAATATAAAAGAGGACAGAATGTACAAAATGATCTTGGCAGGTGTGAATAAAATCACAAGTGAAGTGAGGATCAGAGAATCCAAGACTTTTTATGATGGACTCCACTCTGCAGGCAAGCATGTGGGTTAGAGAAATTGAACCATCTTCATTTGGTTAAAGGCAACCTCCTGTATTAGACACACTATTAATCCTGACTTGACTTGTCTATAAACAAAAGCAAAGTGACGAAACGCATCACAGCTGCAGATATTCTTTATCAAATGTCATCTCGTTTATAACAAGACATTTTCCTTTTTTAATAATCTACTTTTTCATCACTATTAAGGAATTATTGACCTAATGCAAGCTCCTTTAACTTAATGAAAAGTTAACCTTAGATATTTGCATGAAAAACTAAACCAAAAATACTTGGTAAGATTTTGTGTTTTTGCAGTGGGAAGTTTTAAACTGTTTGATACATTTAAAGACAGAAGAAATGTACAGAAAACAACACAATAAATAAACACAAATATATTCATGCTTGTAATTCTACAAGCTAATGCTGCAATTTCAAGTTAGACTGCTTTCATCTACCAGTGGTGTAATGGTGACATTTGTGTTGTTTGTCTTATGCTTGCTTGCACAGTAAAATAAAACTTTCTCCACATTGAACAAAACTTTATATTAAACAAGTAAAGTACCAGCTTATTAAAATCACAAAATAAGCCTTGCACTTTTTACAGAATAGTTTACACGTGGCTTTATTTATCAGACTACATACAGTGTGTGATTCGAGCTTCAAAGCATTTAACCCAAACTGCCAACCAATCTGTGTGCGAATGTGTTTGTGATGTGAGAGCAGACGGGTGACTGTGACTCATACTGACTGTTTTGAGGGGTTGCCATTAAGTTCAGTACCTTTGCACATTTACAAAAGGTCTCATCTCAGCATTGCTTTCAATGTGATGTTTTGGGAAAACAGCAAAGTTACCAAAACCTTTACAACCCTGCGGATGGCATCATCGGGGATCACTGAGAGGTCAGCAGGTTCATCTTTGGAGATCCACAACATTTCCCGAAGGAACGCTTGATCATGCAACGGTGCCAGATTACTGTAGAACCATCAGGGAAGTTTGCAAAAGGTTTCAATCTCTGCTCAAGGACAGCAGCTTTGTAAAACAAATGATGAACAAACGTTGATCTTAAATGTTTCCAGACTGTCTAAAGTCAAATATGTTGCTTCTTTACCTGTGGGATTAGCTTGACATGTTTTGTCAATATATTAATGGATTATTTATAATCGGAATTATACAAAGATAAACCACAACATATTCTAAGAATCATTTAAGAATTGCACACTTTAAAAAGATAAAGCATATCCATAGTATGTGCCTTCCATGTTGAGTTGCTGCAACGTCCCTTGTATTTGCCTCAACTAAATGCTTCCATCTTGTGGTCAAAATCAAAAACTACAACACAATTCTCCTGTAATTGGACCAACTATTTTGTGCATTTTTAATCCTGTTCTTTTTCTACAAAGTAATTTAACTCATATTCCATTAACTAAATTATACAAACACATATTTTCAAAAGATCCCCTGAACATCTCAGTCTTCTGTAGGCAATAAAGCTGTTTTTATTCAATAGCTTTTTAGGAGTTTAAACAAAAAAAAAAATCTCGTAAGGGCTGGACACAATCTTCTAATATTTAGAAGCTCAACAGGATCTGAAATATTACACATGTCAACATAAATCCGTGCCTGCAAAATTTCTGACTTACAATATTAGCCGTAATAGCCACTCAGAACACAACCTCACTTCTGCAGGTGATATATTATTCATAGATATGAACATTTAAAATACAATCGTGGCCAAAAGCTTTGTATCTGATTTTTTTTCTCTCCATTTTTATTATCATGGTATTTAGAAAAAAAAAAACTGTTGATACTAATTGGTTTTGCTGTTATTAGCAAACACATCCAGTTTAGAGTCAATATGCAGAGTGCTGACCACCTCCTTGGTACCAATATCTAGTGCGAGCCCAAATTATAGAGACCCATTGTTGGCTTAGTGCTTCATAAGTAACAGCAGATTATTTTACTGCCTCAGGATGAGCTGAAAGGTTTTTACAACTTTCTGTTTTTCACTGCAACACCAGTAAAAATAAATTGTGCTAAAAAAAACTCTACACATTTCTAAAAATTCAATAAATTTGCACAAAAATATGCATGCCAGAAACACATTTTAAAATGCTCTTTGAGTTTGGTTGTGAAAATGCTCGTTACTTCTATATTATGGAAAATTACATTGCAAAATGTTAAAACCTTTCTTTGCTAGCACAGTGCTATATGTGAGTTTTTCATTAGCATCCACCAAATGGGGATTATTCCTTATTTCTTTTGTTTGCTTGGTTATGTGGAAAAATGACAAAATGATGTGCTGCCAAGTTTTGGGAGAACAATAAAGGATTGGGTGAGTTCACACAAACCAACCGTTTTCACATCTGATGCCAGAGCAACACGACTCTGCTCTGTACCACAAATCCATTTTACATGGATAAACATGCTGCAAGCGTAGCTTCTGCTGTAAACAATCTGTCCTGTTATCCTCAGATAAAGGTGAAAATAAACAGGAAAGCAACAGCTTATAGTTGTTCTGTGCGTTTAGCTGACCTGGCTAATGGCTATGCTAGCTAGCTAGTGATTACAGTTGGTTATATTCGGTCTAATTATAGCAAATAACAGAGGAAAACAATCATTCTTAGTCCATTCCTTTGAAATTTGAATTGATGATGGATAGAGTTTAAAATAATGTTTATATCAGCATGCCTTCATAAAGTTACGATCATTTGGTTAGAATGATCGTAACAAACAGTCAACACAGAAAATTGCTGAAATCAGTCACCATATCTCACATAGTAACCAAAAATTTTTGCTTTTGTATAAAAATTGATTTGCACAGTTTCCATCAGAGTAAATTTATAGGAAACTGCACTTCTGAGTGTCTCTTTCCTTAACGGTATTACAGTCTGGTCATGTTTCCATATCAGTGATTGAATAGATGGAAGTCATTTCTAAATTTTACCCAAAAGTAAACTAGACTTTCTTACATGTTGGCTAATTTATTTTGGTTTTCCCATGATGTTACATAATAAAGAAACGTGTTAAATGTGTTGCCCTGAAATACATCTCCAGATGTGCTTCCATTTAAATCAGACTGGGATTACCGTGTAAGAAGCTTGCAATGCTATGAAATAATGAGTTACAATGGTCACTATTCTGGTGTTCAGCAAAAAAAACCCCCAAAAAAATCATAATTCACAGAAAACTAAAAAAAAAAGGGTTACCGATAAAAAATTCTATATTTATTTCTCAGGGTATGTAAATATTTTGAGTGAATAGAATTTTTACAATCATGTAACCACAATTTGTGCTCTATATAAAACTACATAAAGCATGTATTTTTACTATAAAAAATACACGTGCTGTACGTGTGAGCTAATACAAACCACTGAGTGGGGCATCTAACCCTTATCATTAACCTCCTAAATCTCAGACCGATGAGCGTTAATACAGTGTGGGAGTGTTTGCTGTGAAGCAGCAGGTGGTATCACAACATTTATTTACGTGCTAACGTGTTTTTCTCTTGACCTGCCAGGGTAATTAGCAGCTGTAAATTTGTTGGCGCTAGCTGTTAGCTGCGGGGCGTAAGTGCCACAACAAGGGTTTACTGAAGCAGCTAAGTAGACAGAATACAGCCAGTGTTGGCAACAGAGGAGCTCTGAAGTAACTCCTGAATACTTTGCTGTTAGGAGTCTGAGCAGCATCTGATCCACGCAGCATCAAGCAGAGAGCCTGGTGACCTGAGAACAGGGTCATCCCAAATGCTTCACTCCTGAGGAGGCAATTGAGAGCTTTGAAGAGAAATGACTCCCAATAATGGTGAGCATTACTGAAATGGATGTTCAGGTCAGAGTACATGCTGATAGCAGCTGTCCAAACTGAAAACATGAAATTCTAGTGGCTCGAACTCCTGCTACACTTTTATTGAATGTGTTTCTGATGAACTCTCTTGAAAGGTTTCTCTTGACCTTGTTTTCACCACAAAACAAACGTAAACGAACTGGAAAAATAAATATAAACATTCATTGAAATGTTTAGATGTTTTATTTTGAAAAATGAATTTTACATCCACACATTTTTAACAGCATTTGGAGTCTTTCTTACTATTATGTGGACTTTGCACAATTTATATTATATACTTTAATTATGGTCCCAGGAAGCTAGAATATGATTTCTTTTCATAAAATCATCCAAAGGAAAACATGTTTTTGTTTGCTTGTTTCCTTTTGTTAAGAATATGCCAAAATGATTTGCTGCAGAGCTTTGAGTGGACATCGAAGAATAGTGTAAATGTACGTAAACCAAGTGGTTTACGTACATTTATACTATTCTTTGATGTGACTGATACTTAAGCATCAGATGTGACTGATACTAAATGAGCAAACGTTCACTTCCGCTGCAGCTAGTTCCCTACAACAGAGCCTACCAAGAATGTTCAGACTAGTTGGCATCGTCACCAATGACTGGACCTGTAAGTTGAGCAGCACATACATAAGAGTGATTACCGGTAATAAGACCTTCCTCCTGGCTCTGATTGGTTATTTTTGACTGGGAGCGGTTCATTTCTGCAAATTGCAACAGGAGCACTGGGAGGAGATTGATGTTTTTACAGATTATCTGTCTCAAATTGTCAGTTTTAACAAATATGTAAACATCTTTTTTTTTTATAAAAGTCACATGTTGCAGCTTTGAGGATTGGCAGTTACTGGCAGTAAGTCTTTTACATTGCTGCAGAGGAATTTGGTGCATTCGCCTGCTCAGAACTGTTTTGATTCAACTACGCTGGAGCACGAGGGGCCTGCTTAAGGTCATGGCACAGCATCCAAATGAGATTTGACTCAGCAGCAGACTGTCTTGGGTTATTGTCATGTTGCATAACTCAAGCTGTTTGAACTTAAGATCATAAACTGTTGGCTGGCATTCTCCCTTAGGATCTTCTGTGAGACAGCATTAGTGTTGATTCTATCTATTGCTGAAAGTCGTCCATGTCCTCAAGCCAATAAGCAATCCCAAATGTGTCGGGGGTCATAAAGATGTTCTTGGAAATGTGAGATTGTGGGTTTTTTTCTGACTGACCAGCAGGAGTTTTGGCCTTGGAACTGTCCTATAGATGTCATAAACAAAAAAGCCTTAACTTAGGCATGTGATGTGCAGAGCGTTCAATGTTGCTCTGGGTTCTTTTGCAAACTCCTTCTTCAGTTGTCAAAATGCTCTTCAATCCCTGTTGGTAGCTGGGAAATTCCACCACTGTTGCATGTTTTCTCTGTTTGTAGTTTGTGGCTCTTACTGTGGTTTGCTGGAAATCCGATGTCCAAGGAATGGCTTGGCAGACTTGGTCTGTCGTTTGTATTTTCTGCTGTCCACCATTTTGAGAAACCGACCAACCAACCAGGTCCCTGACACCAGCACGTTTAAGCACACAAGCCTTCAGCGAGTCAATAAAACTCAGTGAATGATTAGTTGTTTTGGAAGAGAAAGTCTGCAGATGTGACATCCTACATTACAGAGGAAGAAAAGACTGAATTGATAATCACAGATAATATCAAAATTGATGCAATCCTGAATTATATCTTTGCTGAGCCGTTCTTAAGATTAATCAGTTTAGACTTATCTTCTACCAAACACAGACAAAACATGACTCTGCAATTATTAGATCAATTGAACCTCCTTGATTTCGACAAAGTTTCTACCAGTATGATGCAAACCAAAGCAATTAAGGATTTCTTGCTCAGAAACAGTTTACTATTTAACATTTAATCAATGTCAAAACTTTCTCTCTCATTCTTAAGGTTTTTCTGTAGGGTAAAAAGACAAACACTACACAGATGAACAAAGCAGAAATATGTGATTTACACTATTGATATTAATCCAGTGGCTGCTCTCAAACAAATATTGTTCTGTAAAAGCCTATATTAAATAAACCAAAATATAAAGTACCAAAATTAGGTAAATTAGCATAGAATGACTATGATTTCTATATTTGCACCAGAAAGAACAATAGTAAAACAATTATTCCTAGTCAGATTCCGTTACTAGTGCACTAAACTATAGCTTCTGCAAAAAGATAGAGAGAGAGTTTGAGATTCAGCTGGGAAGACTTGTTTGATTGTCATTTTTTAAGCTGTGAAGATGAGGCCATGGATCGATCTAACCGTCTGTCTAGGTTTGTGTAAAACCAGGAAAGCAAGTCATGTTTTCTTGCTCCTTCAACGTTACCATCCCGGATGATTTTGATTGATCTGGAGGGCTGTCGGATTGGAGGCTCAGTGTGCAGATGTGAATGAGAAGCACCTCGTCATGGCCCGTCAATCACGACCACCGCGCTTGCACAGACACACTCACTGAGCACCTTACACACTTCATAGACTTAACTTTTCCCTACGGGAGAATAACCGCCAGAATATTTAGTTCCCCCACATTACCAGCCACCCACAGATGCACTTCTGTGCACACGCAAACACACAGAGAGGAGTTCAGTCGTCTTGCCTCTTTTCCCCCAAACCTTCTCTGTCTCTCTCTTTCATTTAGTAAATCTTTGAGGTTCTTGACAGGAGCACACATCGTTTTCTTACCTCCTTTTTCTGGTTTCATCACCATCCCTCTGATCGGCTTTTGAAAAACATGACGGCACACTGATGTAAGATGTCTTCCAGTTCACAAAATATCCTTGGAAAGGCAACAATCATGTTTGAAATGAAATTAAACCCCCCAAAAGAAGAAGAGGTCTGACAAGCCTGAGACTGAGCACCAAAATTTTAAAATGAATGGTATTCTAAAATATCCACTCTAAAGAGTAAAGTCACAATGAATTCTACTTTACTGGACAGATTGAAATGCACTTTAAGCTTTTCAAGTCTTCAGAATAAAAAGACCAGGTGGAACCTTTTGAGACCAGCATTATTTAAAGGCCCAAATATAAAGCAGAGAAAAACAAGTTCAAAGTCTCGTATGGAAAAGTGTTTTGGCATATGGAGGGAAAAAAATGCTGCACACAAAATTCACATAAGCTTATTTCTTGCTAACTTTATTACAAACCAACAAACTTGTACTAGTTTTGAGACGTTAACAAATATCTTTTTTTTTTTTTTTACAAAACCGAATTAACCTATTGCTAATTTCATGTTAATGCTGGTTGTCATAAAGAAAACTTAGATTTCTTTAAAAGGTTTCTGAAGCTATGCTGTGTATATATTGGATGCAAAAAGAAAAGAAGTTGCTTCTCTTATTAATGTTTCCACGTTTCATCATGTAATTCTCCTACAACAATTAATTTAGAAGAAAATTGCCTGCAGAGTTTTAAAGTCTCTCTTATTTTGACTTGCTCAAAATTTATGGGATTTAAGGATATTAATTGTTTAAGGCAAGAGAAAGTGACGCAGGAAACAACCACAAGAGTCTATATTAGTGGTGTCAAAATCAAATACACAGGAAACCTTAAAAACTAAAACCTGAGGGCTGGTGTTGATATTTATTGAAAAAAAGTCTGCAATTGATGGAGTTTTTTCTTCTCTTCAGATGTAAAAATAAACCTTTTTATATGATAGCAGGCAGGGGAAGCTTAATACTACAAGCAAACATGAAAAGCTAAAGTCAAATAAAACACACATGCAGAATTATTTTAAAATAAAAAGCCTCTCTTTTGATTTATTACCTTCTGATTTTCCTTCTTCCTCCTTTCCTCCTTCCTCTTGAGCATTATTCACATTTTGCACATTTTTTAAATTTATATTTGGGTCTTTGCTTCTTTTAAACACACTATTTGTGCTGTAAAATGGCTGCTGGAAAAGACGAGTGTTTTGTTGTTGACTCAGCATCCAGAAACCACTTGCTGCATTCTTGTTGGTTGTGCAGGAGACTCTACTTCTGCTTTTCAAATATGTATGATTTTATAATTGTGCATGTGTTTGGAGCCATTTTTATGTGCGAGTGTAAATGCTGAGTTGGGGTGCGTGGTTTTAAGCGACAAGAGGCCCTAAAAAAAGCTCATTCTGAAAGAACTGACCAGACTAAAATCTTATTATCTAAGAATGATTTTGCGCATAAAATGTAATGAACATGTTTTGTACAACTGAAGTCTTCAAGGAGGTATAATAAGTCTCCTTTGAGGGATTCAGAGGATGACCTGAAGTAATTCACTCTGAATGCGTATTCCTGCATATGGAGATCAGTTTTCTTCATCAGGTTTGTGAGTGTCTTCTCACACGCCCTGCGCCTTTCACTGTGGGTGATTCTGAAACCAGAGAAAATCCAGCACCGCTCTAAGAGTCGACTTCCATAGCTCAGGCTGTGCGTGGGGGCGAGCCCAACTATATTTAGCAATTATTGTTTAACCTCACACATCAGCTTCCACTCCTTACCTGCCAGTGAGGTGACAATCTATGTCTCCAAAGGCAAAGACTATTCTGGTGCAAATTAGCACATCCAGGCCGCCGTCCTTGCTTACCGCCCAGCTTATTTCAGATCATCCTTTCATCCCGCGATCCACACGTTTATTACGCCTCGCAATTAAGCGAAAGGTCTTTACACAAAATAGGGGTTGAAATTGACCAGGGAATATTAAACCTGTGATGTACTGTGTGCTGCAGTGATAAACCCGTAACCTCTGCAGTAATACAGGATTTCATGACATGTGTGGTAAAATAATAAGCAAAGGCAGCAGCAGTAGCTGGTCAGTCCACAGAGTCACCATACGATCCTGCAGCCTCTGCCTGATCTGAGAAACACTTTGAGAGTCTGAAGAGGATAAACTGAAGTTAACTTGAATTCGGTTTGAACTGGATTCTGTTTAATCAGATAATTAGACCTGTTTTGTTTTAATAAAGGTGTCATTTCTTTATTTGATGTTAATATAAACAGATTAGATTAAACTGTATAACATGGAAAGTAGAAAAAAGGTAGAAAACAGCAGCAAAGTAGTAATTAGAGGAATCATGTCAGTAGTACCAAGTAGAAACTGAGGTGCAGCTTGTTGTCCGAAGCACATAAAAATACAGCAGGACTTTTTTAGACTGAGTTTTCACAAAGAAGATAAAGCCACACTCAATACCGTCTGTTTTTATTTCATTTAATTCCCCTTTAGGATCAATAAAGTATTTTTGAATCTTGATTGAATTTTCACAAGTTGATTAATTTGTGTTTTATGCTTGAAAAAGGCCAAAAGTTGATTTATTTGTTTTGACGCCAGCACGAACTGGGGAACTACATCAATAATTTTATTTACAAGTTTCTGGTGTTTGCACAGCAATTATAGGTTCGGCAAACTTTAATTGCAAACACCACCACCATTAAGGTTTAATATAAAAAAAAATATCAAGATAATCATTTATCTTGATGTAAATAAAGAATTGACCATTTCTGCAAAACCAAGCTGCAGGTTTGACAATTACATTTCTTGTGACATGTCACAAAACAAAACAAAAAAAATCCATAGATATGCCTCAAAAGATCCTAAAAGTCCTCAGCTTATCCTCTGTGCTGCAGACAACAGTGGTGTTATGTTTTGAAATGTTGTCATCAGCTCCCCAGATAACAGACCAAAGTTATTCATTTAGTCCCAGGCTGTGGAGTTACAAAGTGTGATTGATTGTCTGTCACTGTGGAAAACTTAAAGCAAAGCTTCAAATGTCTTGCAGTTAAATGGCCTTCTGCTTCAAGTGCACTTATTTTTTTTTCCCCACCACTTTAAAATCTGATTAGACATCACATCAGAGACTCCAGACTTATTCAGCTGTGTCACTCCTGCTAGGATAGCCACTTATCCTGTCAACCACCCCCACCCACCGGACATGGCAGGACCCTTATTAACAGGCAAAGCTCCAGTGGGTCGTACCAAAACCCCCGTGGGGGGGTGGTAGTCATCAACACCGTGCCGCTGCACTGCTGAGTGACAGCTAAACGGCTTAAATGTCACTTTGAATAAGAAGCAGGCCACACACAGAGCTCCAGCACAGCGCGTACAGTGATTCACATACAGATCCATAGACTCAAACACTCTAACCTGCTGAGATTTAGTGTCTTTTTTGTTGCACATCTTTCCTGTGGATGAGGATTATCTGTAGGGATTGCCTTTTTTATTGATCAAACGTTATTTAACCCATTCGTTCATGTGTAGAAAGTGTGAGCGACTGTGGTACAGAATTCAAAACTTTAACATGAATGGATATTTTTAGACCAAAGATTTTCCTGGTGACATATATGAGCTATTTAATTTCCCTTTGGGATCAATAAAGTATGTTTGAATCCGAATTTGAAGGTTAAAATGCCGTTTGCTGCAGCAGTGACGCAGCAAAACAGTAAAACAACAAAATGTGCAGTGGGAAATGTAATCTTGTTTAATATGTGCAGTGTGTGAAAATAAATAAATATCACAAATAAAAATGATCATAATAAACATAAATAAACGGTTTAAAACATTAGCATGCGTTTAACTTTTCAATAATATTCTAATTTATTGAATGCAACTATTTGATTCTTCCTTCATAATTTTAACCTTTAACTATAGAAAATGTACAATAATATCAAACCTCTGCATATTAAAAAGAATGATGAGGAAATATACAGCAAACATGAGTTTATATAACAAATGTGGCATGTACTTAAACAAAGAGTTTATTCACTTAATTCATTTTAGCTTGTTTTAAAATAGGTTCACCTAAATTTAGCTTAAACATGCGTCTAAATAAAATCAACTTCTTCTGCTGCTGCTTTCTTTTCTCAGTGAAAACAATCACATTTACATTTATTCTGTCCTCACATGCTCCACTACTGAACCACAAATGTACAAATACAAATGACATTGCTAAATTTCATGCACACACCCGTGTTGCTGAATGCTCAGAGGGAACAGTAAGCCAGATGTTAAAACAATAGGCTGCGCCCCTTTAAATAAGGACATACATAAGCTGCAGCCTTGCTGAGCAACAAGCTTCTTGTGGCACAAATTTATACTCTGCAATTAGGCTGACAATGCTGTTCACACACAGAGAGATCTGCATCACATCACCTTTGAGCGCAGTCACACAGTGCAAGTAGGAAGTTGTAGTTGCAAAATGTGAATCAATTAAAACCCAGATGCCTTAACAACGTGAGAGAAAGCTAAATAAGGTTTTACATGGTTACAGATGGCGTTTACACAATGTAATTCAGGGCAATACAGCATAAATGCTGCCATAATAAATGACTAGAGAGGCTGACTCATTCAAAGTGGGAACGTACAGCTGTGCGCAGACTGGCATGCACATTTAACTCCAAATAATTTGAAACTTTAGGAAACTAAAGTTCTCATCTTCAGCAAAAATTACTTGGGTGGCCTTTGTCTGTGAGTTTTTAGGAAGATTTGCTGCTGCATTGCTATTTATTTATTGGATTTATGGTTTCCCAAAAGGCTTTCTTCACAACATGGCCACTGGAGTCTGGCAAAAACCTGCCACTTACTGTTTCTGCTACATTTATTCCAAATAAATTAAATCAAAAGATGTCATTTCTAACCTCCAACATTACAGCAGATAAAACATTTTTAAGACTAAAAAGAAAGTAAAAGGCATCATATTAGCTAAATATTTGCACGACTTCAGGACTGTCAAGTCTACATTCACACAGTGGGCGATAACGACCTAAATCCACCTTTTTTGCCAATATATGTCATATATCCGACTTTTTCACATCAGTGCAATTCTGATCTTTTCACCCCATTCAATGTTAGCCTCATGGCATAATTACCCAAGTCATATTTTAACCAAATCATGTAATATTGATCTGTTTACATTGCTACAGATCAATTGCCTTTGTCCTCAGCTTGAACACTTGTTGCAGTTCAAAATCCATGTATATATGTATATATTCCCCCTCCCATATTTTATTCATGTTTTTTCTTGTTTTTAGAAAGTGTCAAAATATGAGATAGGCAGTCATGCTTTATGTGGAACTAGATCAGATTCATATCCGGTTGTTTTCAAAGCCTCTTCAGGCATTTTATCTGGCTTTTATTTTATTACTGCATCAGAAGAAGCCATATGTAAACCCACACGTACATAATGGCTAAAATTATAATTATGAGCTTAAGAAAGAAGTCTCTGTTACTGAAGCACATCACACTCCCACCTCTCCAGGTGTGGCTACACATATAGAGACAACAGTTACAGTCGATGCTGATCAAAATGTCATTTCTGTTAGTTGTGCTGTTTTTCTATTAGCTTCTTTTGTCTTGTTATAATTTTGTGACAATGCTGTCAGCTTGCATTGCTGAATAAACTTTAAAACAGATCCTTAAACATCTCCACCATTATTACTTCTGTAAACAAAACGTTATTATGACAACAATGTACGTCTTCTGCGCATGCGGGTCGCTTTGGGGTCATAAATGATCAGAAATCTGATTGCAGTCACATTTAAATAGTATTATGAACAACCACGCAAAAAAAACAAACAATTGCACTTCAGTAAAAAAATCTGATTTAATCATAAAGATCTGCTGTGTAGCCTTATATGGTCAAGCTTGGGATTTCATTTCATTAACATCATTTTCAGCCTTCTTTGCTCTACAGACTGTAGTAGATAAAACGGTGAGTGTTTGTCCAGCAGGAGCTGCTGAAGCGACCGTGGAGCCGACTCAGTTCTACGTTTCATAGAGGAAGCTCTCGGGACTTTGACTCTCTCCTGAGCAGCAAGAGCCAGCAAAGGTCTGGATTTGGGTTTCATAGAAGTTCTTTGGTAAACGCTCCAACCATCATGTGTTGAACGCCAGCTCTTTAAATCTCCCAGGTGTTGATGAGGAGATCTCAAGCAGGTGTGGATGCTGCAGAGCTCATCAATCATGCCCACTCATTGGAAACCTGCAGCTCTAGAGGAAGAGCGCACAGGAAACCCAACAAACTCACAAAACAACCATGACAGCTGATGTGAGATCTGGATCTACTAGCAGGACATTTTTATTTTACAGATTATCAAAATACCAAACAAAAAAAAAAAGGTTGTGGGACTTGAACTAGACTTTTATTATGTGGTGCAGATAAATTTGCTTGTTTCACGAGTTGGTTAGGATGGACAATGATGGACAAATTGTTGCACACACATATTTTTCTTGAAGCAAAATCAATCAAGAAAGGTGAACATGCAATGAAAAGCGCAATATGTGTTTTTATTAAAGTGCAGAGCAAATATCTACACAATTTATAAAGTGTAACAAAGTCATAAATGTACCTGACTAGGAGGGAAAAAAAAAGAATTGGAACAGAAAAGCAACTTCTTGTTCTCCACAATGCTTCCAAAATGTTCCTTAATGCAAGTCAACTAAATGAACTAAATGAACAAGTAAACCTGTGATTAATGTGCTGTAAAAAATTTAATAAAAATTAATAGTCTTTCCAGATTCACTTTGGTGTACAGATGAATCTGCAGGGTGCTGAGGTCATGTGATTATCAATTCAATTTGACAGAATATAAATAAACAGATAAATAAATAACAAGCATGCACATGCAGATATGTTAATCTATAAATAATCCATAAATGGGTACAGAGAGACAGTTGGGCTTTATGAAGTCTGATAGATACGGGCAGATATGATTTTCTGTGCCTCTCTGTGTTGCACTTTTATTAGCAAATAGAAATAATTTTGGGAATTCTAACAAAACTAAAATAAAAAAAGTTTGGTGTGATTTAGTTTCAGTCAATGAGAAAAAAATGGTCTTTGTGTCTTTTTACTCAGTGCATGTCTTAAAATTCTAAGTTTTATACCTTTGGTTTGTACATCTCTTGACGTAAATAATTCTTAAAATGATTTAAATGAAACAGATTAAAGGTAATTAAAAAAGTGTCCATCACTTCTGAGTAAAGTGAGGTTTTTTTATTTTACCAACCTAATCCTCTTAAATCGTCCTCAGTGCGATCATGGAGCATGTGGGTGGATGAACATCAGCTCCCTCTGAGATTCCATGTCTTGAACAACTCAGCCATTGAGGAGATACATTTTGCCGTGAGTATTTAAAAAGTCTGCATGTAGTGAAGTCGACCGTGTATGTGTCTGTGCTTGTGCGGGTAGGGGTGTGAATGTGTGTGTGTCTATAGGGGTGTGTGCGTGTGTGTGAGAGAGAGAGAGACAGGTGAATGTGTGTGAATAACAACAACTCCCCAGGGGCTCCACCAAGTCTGAGGAAATAAAATATTAATGATCAATCACTTCTTTGGGACCATAGAAACACTGACACACATTTTCTCTTACACACACACATTCAGGGAGGGACCTCACAGATATGTTATGCCGAATTTGTGGGAAAGCGGATGTAGATATTCCATCTCTAGCCAACCATAAGCAGTTGCTGCTAGTTTGGACGTTATTGCAGAACGGATAGAGGAAAGTTTCAGCAAAACATATACACTTTATTTAAAACTTCAAGTTTTAAATAATTTTATTCCATGAAAATTGTTTGATTTTCATGGAATAATTTTTTTGTAAACTTTCAATCAATCATTTCAATCTCCAACAATACTTGTGGTATTATGTATTTCCCAGGCACATTGTCCTCTTTCATAGCACAATTAAGTAACTGTGTTATGAAAATGTTGTACATATCAAACAAGACTTAAATGAAACTCGACTTTGCAATTTGACACCTTGAAATTGATGCCTGTCTCTTTAAGAAGCTCCTGCCCTTTCCGACACTCTGCCTTCAGCACATCATCACAACAACGTGTCTCATTATTCCTTTTACAACAACTGAACTGATGAGCTTAGCTTCACACGCTAAGCTCATCAGACATGCAGTTCCACCAGGTGTTTTCTAACTGCTGTCGCTAGTCTAGAGGAGTTGAGTGGAGAAGCAGGAGGAGTTCTGGAGACGCTGCAAAAACACAAAATCTTACAAAGCAACTTTGGTCTAGTTTCTAGTGTAAATAAGACTTAAAATTAACTTTTCAGCAAGAATTAGGAGCTTGTTTTAAATCAATGATGTTTTAATGTTGATGAAAAAGTATTTACAAAAAAGTTTGAAAACTTTTTTGTAAATACTAAAACTGTATTTTAGACTTGTCATATTTCAAGTTCACTAACATATTTGCACTAGAAGCTTGACAAAAATACTTGGTATTGTGTTTTTGCAGTAGGAGGAGCTTTGGGTAAATAGGCGGCGCTTTGTGAGAGTGAACGTTTAGCCACCCCAGAATAGTTGCCATGGGAGATTCAAAGATTTCTCAAACATGCATAAAAGAATCAAAGCAGCACATCAGGTATGTTTCTGATGAGGGAAAAACATTATACCATAATGTCAAGCTGATTTTGCATAAAACCCCCATTTTAATTGACTTGGCTGTAGAGTCAGGAGGTGAAGCAGCGCTCAGCTGCCGATGCACAGGTGTAGTGCAGAGACTTGTTAGCCCTGAGACAAAAGGAGCTGAGACAGAGAAGCAGGAGACGGACACTGGCAGCCGGTACGGACGCACGCAGTCCCCTGAAGAACACTGAGTCCACTGGGACCCACATGTCCCTGGAGCGAGTCACTGGCGATGGACAGACAACCCAGTGCAGATGATGAGGGCAGAGGGGGGCCTCCACCCGGCCTTGTGTCTCAGGCCGAGCAAGGCGTGGGCTCAGACACAAGCGGAGCGTCAGGGGAGGACCATCTGCGTCCCAGCCAGCGAAAGACTTGAGAAGCGCTTCGTGGACAGAGCAGCGCTTCCTGGGGCGGAACTGGCAGTGTGGATCAAGAGGTGACTCCTGCTGCCAAATTCTGCCTGGTGACTGTTGAGGACGATTCTGAGACTCTGTTCTTTCAGTTGTGTCTTATTGAGTTTTGTTAGCTTCTAAGATGAAAAGAATTTATCTGAGCTCAGGTTTCTGAGATGTTTGCCCCTCATACTAAGAGAAGATAAAGGTTTGTGACTAGATGTTTGTGTGAAGGAGTTTACAGTTGAGTCTAAAGCGGCGAACAGTCAGAAAAATCTGATCAGCTGGGAGGAGGGACCTCAAACATGACCTGTTGTACTTTCTTAAACAGGTTAGATCTATGGCCTATACAAAACATGTTCTTTTCATTTTTTGCACAAAATAATTTTTAGATATTTCAGTCTGGTCAGTCCTGCCTATTTTGAGCTGTTTTAGGGCCTCTAGTCACTTTAAATCCAAATAAGCTGCTTCTAGCCACGCGTCACAAAGTCACAGGTGAAAATGTCTACAAACAGATGCGCAACTATGCAACCATAAATCTTTGAAAAGCAGAAGTGCACAACCAACAAGAATGCAGTAAGTGGTTTCTGGATAGTAAGTCAACAACAAAAATGTATTTTCCAGGAGTCATTGCAAAGAGCATACAGCGGGAAAACCAACTGACCAAATGTGCTGGAGCTTCACATGGGTTGCTCGGCGACGGGAGGCTTTTGAAACACCAAAACACATTAACTTATTGCCAAAAAGCAGCGGGGTGATCTTTTTAAAGGTTTTAACTGTTTTTGGAAGCAGTTGAGACCCAAACTGAATTATAAAAATGTGCAAAATGTGAATTTTTGTATAATAAATCCCCTTCAAAGATGAAAGGTGGAGGTTCCACATCATCTGCTGGTGTTGGTCCACAGTCAGCTCAGCCAACAACTACCAGAAATATCAACAGCATTTCATGATTTATATCTCAGCAATGTCACATTGATGCAATAATTAATTGTAAAAAAAATCCCAACTAAGAAATGAGAGAATAGAAACAAACACACTTTTACAAAGCATTACATTTTGGATTAAAATATTCTTTTTAAATTGATTTTAATAATTTTTTGAGACACTTTATTTGCAGTCTTATTTACCACATCAAAATTACAAGAAGTAAATGCTTAATATATTTCCTTTCTTTTGTAATTAACCAATGTAAAATATGAGTTTCAGTCTCTGAACGAGGTGGGGAAAAATATTGAACTTTTTCCTCAACATTCACATTTTTTGAGATGTACTTGCACAATCTCTCAGAAATTAATGTCTCATTATGAGTAGTCATCTCTGCTGGCATGCATGTGACAGCTGGAGCCCATTGCTGCTCATGTTACTCAGACCCACTCCACACAGACAGAGAGCTGCTCACTTTTCAACGATTCTGCGTCGACTAAATTACTTCCTGTAGAAGGCCGATGCTGCTAAGCTGCACATGGGTGGAAAATCCTTCCACCTAAACATCTTTATATTAAGTCGGGTATCATAAATGTACAAAATAACACAGTAGAAAGGGTTTTAATCACCAGAAATTGCTCGTTAAGATCTGATTTCCTCTTAAAGCCACAGCATCCTAATTACTTCTTGGTATTATTCGGTTTAGGTTTGGGACACGCCTTTTTATCCTTTTATATCCACATCATCAGAACCATTGACAACATAATTAGTATCACCAACATCATTATCACCATAGTTATCTGTTTTCAATACCCACAGATGGGTGGGTCAGGGCCCCAAGGAGGACACACACACATACACACCCCCACACACCAACACACACCAGCGCACTAAGTGAAAAGAGTGGAACTTACCTATCACCACCATTATTACCCCTTCGATGCTGTCCCCTCTGGGGAACAGACCAGTGTCTCGTCACGGACTGACATCTCTCCCATGGGTCCCTAATGGTCCACACAGACAGAAAGACACGCACACACACACACACACACACACACACGCACGTGCACACACACGTACTCCCCGAAGTCAGTTCATGTGGAGCTGTCAGGAAATCTTGAGCCAAAAAAACTGTTTCTGTGAGTGAGTGCTAACATTTGTGCGTGCGTCTAAATGCTGTCTCACAGTGAGACGGGGCCAGTTTTGACATTATTTCATCCCTCAGATAATTGTTAGGACTATAAGATGTCTTTTTCTGTAAGGAAGAAAATAAATAAAAATAAAGCAACAGATTTTCCATGTTGTTTTGACCTGCTGGTGGAGGGACTGGCAGAAAGTCTCTGGGGGAGAAAAAGAAAAACGGTTCTTCTGTTTTGTTGTGAATATATATTGTGATGGACACACAAGACCGCAAGGCATTATTGGCTGTAAGAGTACAATACCTCTAAAAACATACTTATAAAACTAAAGCCAAGCCAAGATGGTAAAGTTGGCAAAAATAAATACCTTTTTTATTGTTTAAAATTTAGTTTAGCTAATGTGGTATATTTTATTTAGAGTCAAATATCAACAGCAATAATTTGGGTTATTAAGAAAAACAGAGTTCATTTTGTGATTCGTACTTCAACCGTATTATTCATTTATAAATCTCACTGTTCCAATCTAAATATTTAATGAGAAAGCAAAAATATTTAGATTTGAATTAAATATTTAGCTGCAAACTAAATATTTGGTTTACAATAAGAGATTAGCTACAGATAAGAAGAAGTGGATTACCAAAATAAAATCTGGGTTTCTCCAAGTAAACTCCAACTGGTGAGATTGAATCACTTAAATTGTTAATATTTTAATATTTTAACCTAAAACATAGGATTACTGCATCATTACTGAAGCGATTCAGTCTCACCAGCAGGAATTTATACAGAAATTTGCAAAACCAACATTTACTTTGACAATCTACTTTCCTGTATGGGCTGATTAATTTGCATATTTCCTATTTATTTAGCTTGATGCTAAACTAAATATTTTCCTCGCTAATTAAATATTTAGCTTGGTTAGGATTGTGACATTTAGGAATGTTTAAATAAACTATGATTCTAAAAATTGAAACCCCATATTATTCTGCTGTTAAAGGCTAAATAACTCAAATTATTGCTGTTATTTATTTTTTTATTTTGTATCTTTACAAACAACACTCCATCATTTCTTAGTCAGGTTGTTCACACACAGTTTTAACTCTGCTCAATAACTTTTTGTATCACTGAGATCAAAGTTTTATAAACGTTGCTGTATCCCATTAATTCAGATTCTTCAATAGAGTTATTTTAACCAACTTGGTCGTTGTCCATTTGGAAGATACATTTCCTGCCAATAAGGAAATTGCAGGTTTTACTTTCCTGGCTCATTCCTCTGACGTTCCTTCAATATTTCCACACAGTATTTATTTATGATTTTATCTATTTTGTGAGCTGCATCCTATACTGATATTTCAGATTTGGGATGTGTTCCCACCGTAATAAGCTTCACTTTTTTTCCTTCAAATGTAACGATGGTCATTATGACTAAACACGTTAAGTGTAAGTTCACTGGAGCGAAAGATACGTCTGCAAAAGTTATGGTTTTAATCTCTGAGAGGAAACTGTAATCTGACGCTTTATGTAGCTTTTGAAGTAATGACACTTTCCTCACTGATTGGCTTTTCAGTCTTTGATTTTACACCTTTAATTCCATAATAAAATGTGTGTATTAAAAGTGGGTATCATCTTAATATGTGGATATATCTTTATAAATAAAAACACTGGTTACTCATCTAAATTGCCCACTTTTCATATTTCAAACAGCTTGTCGGTATTTTCTTCAACCTTTTCAGGAAGGTTGAATTTCATCCTCACCTTCTACTTTATCTTTCTTTTCAACGTTGCAATTTTCCTAAAGCTTTCCGACAGAAAAGAAATGGCGACCGAGACGCTTTCTGCTATTGGTCCTCCTTTTGTCTTGGTTGTGTTTCTGAGTGCTATATTCTGCACTGGGACAGTCAGAACTTTGATTGTGTCAGTGTGTTTTTGCCTTCAGCTACCTGGTATTTTGGCCTCCTTTTTCTGTCAAAAATTGACAGGTGCTTCAAGCTAAGCTCAACAATGTACCGTGTTCTGTGACAGCTCTCTGCAGAGTCACATTCATTCCTGCAGAGAGAGAACAGCGGTGAAAGTTACATTTGTGGGGCAAAAAGACATGAAAAGCAGAACCTTAAGGAAACACTGATGCTGGTTTAAAGGGTTGATGTAATGAGAGTTTCATCTTGACTTTCAATAATGATTTATTTAGTAATTTTAAACATTTAGAAAATCTGCTAAAATTGTCTTTGCAACTATTGCTACAAGTTCAATCATGTATTACTCAGCCCTTTGAGAAAGCTTTACATTGGGCAAATATAAATAATTCAGAAAAATGACATAAATCCCAACAATAGTTAAGAATAAATAGGTAATTTATTAAGGTTGAAACAGATGATCTGTTTGGCTAATTGCTGAAAACCGAGCAATTATAGCGGAAATTTAGAAGAGTTTGTTAAGAGGACTTACAGGCAAAAACTTTTTTGATACGATATCTCAGCAGTGACAGTGAAGCCACATGATATTTTAATTGACAATATGCTATAGGAGAGGAGAGAGTGACAGGAACAGAGAGGCAGCATAAGAGCGCGCCTTCTCCAGGGCTGCCATAATTGCTGAAGTCAGCAAAATTAGATATTAAGTGCACAATATATATTTGTGGAATATTCACAAAATTATAGGTTTATTTTTACTTCTTATTAAATGTTGCACAGCACCTTGTAAAAATGAGAAAATACTTTGTTTATGTTACATG
This sequence comes from Brachyrhaphis roseni, assembly GCA_903066815.1. NCBI lineage: Eukaryota > Metazoa > Chordata > Actinopteri > Cyprinodontiformes > Poeciliidae > Brachyrhaphis > Brachyrhaphis roseni. The sequence goes on from CAEFZY010057650.1 coordinate 42,522, forward strand.
TATCTGTGACAACTTATAATTTTCTGCTGTAGATAATTAGAAATTCACAGAAATTCTCTTTATTCAGTTAAACAACTATAACATTATTTTAGTTGTTAATGTTCCTCACAATTAAATAGAAATTCATCACTGGGCTTAGCATATTTTGTATAAATAAATAAAGTTAATGTGCAAAGATAAAGATGTTTTATATACATATACATGCATAGAGAAGTGTCCAAACTTTTTGTAAAATGGGCCAGAATCCTAAAGTTGAAAGTAGTCAGGGTCCATCCTGTTTTCCAACTTAAAACACAAAATATTGTAATTTTGCTTTATTTGCTCAGCAATAAATTTAACAAATTTTTTAAACAAATTTTAATTTTACAAAGTGGCCACTTTTTTTCTTTTTTTTTCCATTTTTCTTTTTGAGCTACAAAATCTTTTAGCTTATGTTCAACAACAAAAATGAGAACTTCTTTCAAAAAAAATCCTTCTTCCACAAACCCAGTTTAAAGAATAGATGTGCTCTAGTCTTTTTATTTCTAAATAAAAAGTTGCTAGATACTTATATATCTGCTTACAATTAAATTAAAATGACTTTGAGCCTAACACTTTCTGTTAAGAAATTAAATTGATCATTGAAATTCTTATGCTAAAAAATAACAAAAGCGCCAACAAGACGGCAAATTAGTAATATTCATGAACTGCTGCCAAGGGCAACACAACATTGTTTCTCTTTTTCACCATTTAGAGAACGATGGACTGTGGGAGGAAACCTTGTTGTTCTCTTTACTTCTTGCTGCTCATGACGGCGACTCAATCAGCCAGAGTCACTGCACAGTTTTACCCTCTTTCCCTTCACAAGCATTTCTCTTTTTTTACTCTTTTCAGATAATCCTGCCAAAAAAATATGCAACCAAAACATTTCTTTATGGATTAATTTGTCCTTTTGCATGGTGTTGCATCCTGTGTTTTCACAGCAGGATGTGATATTCAGAACCCAATTGGCATGGTTTTATCTACAAAAAAAACCCCTGAAAAAAAATTGATTTTTTTTCTTTTTAAAGTACATTTTTCCCTGCCGATGAAAATATTCATTTTTATTAATAATAATTAATTATTGGCTTAAAACAAACTGAAATGTTACTTATATATTCATTTTGTCTTATTTCAGGTGTCAGGAAGAAATTGTGCCCAATTTAAAAGGCTGCTTTGTTATGCAATAAAAAAGTTTCAAGGATGAGAGAACAAATAATATAAAATGCTTTAATGCCAGATGGCAGCAGAAACCCAGGATGGAGTTTCCCACTTGTGATGTCATCAACAGGAGTCTATTACACAAAGTATTACTGATTAAACTTAAAAAATATGTAGCTTTATGTTATTAAAGATAAAGTTTAATTAGTAATACTTTTATAACAAATTTATGTCAGATCAGGATTTCTTGGTTAATGTCAAGTTGTCATAACAAAGACATTTTGAATAATGTCAACTTTGTATTAAAAGTGTTATTATTTACCAAATTACACTTTAAGACAGCAGTCATAAATATTCATGAAGACTTGCTCATGTTTATGACAGTGTTCAGACATGTTTATGACAGTGTCATGACATGTTTATGACAG
>CAEFZY010057660.1:0-18056 GCA_903066815.1 Brachyrhaphis roseni
TATATATATATATATATATATATATAATTACCTATTTTCTTTACCTTTTGTATTGATGAATTTTGTCCCTCATATATTTAAAGCTCAAAGTAAAACCATTAGGGTGTAATTAGTTGTCAGGGCTAATTCCATGAACAGGCTTCCCTCCAATACGAGCTGCAGACTCTTTTCATCAGACCAGCTTGCAGAGGTTGAACAGTGAAGGCTCATGGGAGCTTTCGTGGTTCAAAGGAAGGCAGGTGGATTAAATGTTTTAATTTTTTTGCTTTTAAATAATGACAGAAAAGTAAAACATGCTGAGAATTTGTTTAAGCTGCAGCAAGTTCTCTTACAACGGATTTAAAATCTTAACACATTTTAAAACATGATTGATCAATTCAACATATTATTTCAATTTTGTTCAAGCTTTCTAGTTTGCAAATGTGATGTTTTTAAAACTGCAGTTTCCATCCTCTGGCGGTAACAATCTGTTACACTCAGTCGTATGTGTTTGTTGAAATTCCATTCGGTTAAAAAAAATAAAAAATTTATCCCAAGGGGAAATTAAATGTCGTAACTCATATCATCCAAGTATCTTAGAGTTGTCATGGGCAGTGGATCTGTGGGCTGGTAGAATCTCCAGTAGCAGTCGGTCTTGCATTGAACCTGAAGATGCCTCTGACTGAAGACTGCTGCTGAATGACAGTCTCATGGCTGCCATGACATCCTAACAGCTCAATTTATGGGCAGCAGATAGTAACATATCCTTGATGACACCATCAGTTTTTGTCAAGCTCTGCTAATCCACCTTTTGCTTTTGCCTCTCCTCTTTAAATCTCTCTTTGGCCATATGATTAGCATTAAATATGTCATGGTAAATATATTCACTTTGTAAAACCTAAACAATGTTACATAAATTTTCTTTCAACACTTTATATTAGTAAGCAGCTTGAAATAGTTAAGCAAAAGTGCTAATGCTAAATTAGAACTTGCTAGTAAAGGAAGTTATCGGTGCAGAGGACATCTTATCTCATGGTTGCCAGGGAAATGGGACACATACCACCTTGTTTGATTTAAAACTTCACTATTTCACCTATGTTTCATTATACCACACCTAGCTTACTAGTGCTGCTAATCCTAACTCGTCGCTGCTAGCAAGGAAGATGTTAGAGTAAGTTGTTGTTGCCATTGAACAGCACATCCTGCTCAATAGTTTTCAAGTGAATTGTTTATTTGGGAAAATGAACCAGATCAGCAAAATTATCCTAATATTAATTCATTCATTCATTCATTAATTTAACTGAATAAAAATGTCTTTTAGCAATTACACTTTTGTGACTTCTACACGGAAGTACGGAGAAAATCTGCGTAAGTTAAATTGTTACACCGAATTTATTTGCGAAAGAGTGTATCAGTGTAAGTCTTAACTAATTTCTTTCCTTTTTGTTCCAGCACCGATTATGCGTACTTGTTATTTGAAACTTTAATATCCCGGAAAATAAAAGGCTTTGAACACGTCGTGCTTTTTTATAGTTTAGAGATCCGCTGTTAAAAAAAGAAAAAAGTTTTTATCACCAGTGGACAAGCGTCACCAGGTGTTTGTTGACACACGACAGTGCTCGCTTCTCGGTGATTTGTCGGGGGCCACGTTTCCATTTCCTGAACACATAAAAGAGCAGAAAACATCACTTGACTTTCCTTTTTTTTTCTTCCCCCAATCGGAAAAACGACTATGTGGAGGTGGAGGTTAAAACAACTCGTAAAGGGAGCGTTTTGGTAGTGCGCACAGCCGCAGCAGCTCCTACAGGAGCTCCTCTTTGCGCTCAGGGTGATGCTGTAGGATGAAGGCTTTTGACAAATACGGAGGGAAATTCCAGTTTTCCCCTGACGGGTGCCCGCTAACAGAAGCGATCTACTAAACTTAAAAAAAAAAAAAAAGAAACATTCCCATGATTTGTATCGGTGAAATGATCCGGTTTGCGCAGATGACCCCTTGCCCCCCTTCCTCTGGCCATCTGATAGCGTTTGTGCCGCTGCCCGCGCGCAGCCCAGATAAGGTGCGTTTGGGAAATGTTTGTTTCGATGTTTTAGTCAGAGTAAATGACAGCGTATGCGCTTATCGTGGAAAACCACAATGAATGGCCATTAGGAGTACAAAGCGCTCCAAATGGTGCGCGTTCAGGGGGATATTTCAGTGTCACATCCAAATTGCAGCAGGAGTAAACCAATTTTCTCCGCGCAGGAATAAACACAGGCCCCGAGTTGAACCGCAGAGATCAAGCTCAAGGAGGATCACACGGAGTGTTTCCCAAACTGCAGCGCAGACTTCGGCGGCAATTAGGAGCATTTTGCTGTGAATGGTGAAGGAAATAGTTTCCCTCGCTGCTAAATGTCACCAGGAGCGCGCCCGGGGCGTCAAGTGACCGCTTTGTTTTTGTTTTGTTTGTTAAAATCCCATTTAGCTTCCAGAATTGGGGGAGTGGTGAGGGGGGGTTATCACAGGATGTGTCTTCAAACCGTGCAGTTTTACTTTTAATTCAATTAACCAAACCAATAACCTGTCGTTGAAAAGAAAAGAAAAACTTCTGGGTTTTTTCATGTACCTTATATATGATCATGCCATCACAGTTGGGATTTATTATATACTCTGAATAACTCATTGCACATTCATTTAAACTACGTAAACTACAAGAGACACATGTATTTATTTATTTTTATTCACATAGAAAAAAAAATATTCATGTATGGAGACAGGAGACAGAAGAATGTCCATTTATATTTTTATTTAATCCTATTTATTTAATTATTGAATTTTGATTTATGTATTTGGACATTATTAGTTAACGTAACATTGCTCATCTATTTACTTTTACTTTATTCATTTACAGTTATTGTTATTTATCTATTTATTACTATTTTTGCATTTCACTTTATTTTTACATTTTTCAAAAGATGTCAACCAGTAGAGACTTGGCACACTTTCTCTTTTCAATCTTTTGGTTTGGACAGCTCTGACCTGAAAACAAGTAAAAACCAGTGATGACCCAACCCTTAAAACCTAAGGATGACTTTTTTTAAAAAAAATAATTTAAATTTCCAACAGTTTCCTCCACTTTGCTGCAGTAATGCAGCCTCGGCGCAGGGAGCGTGTAGGCGTTTCGGTGTGTTTTGCGCCCGGCAGCTCAGTGCAGGAATTCCCTCAGGTCAGGAAGAAAAGCTGTGTTTTGAGGACCTTCTTAGCAGCCTTCGCTTCACTGCCCTTTGACCCCTGCCAGCCCTCCTTAGTGAAAGAGCATAATCCACCTAACATGGATTTAAACAAACAGTGTAATCCATAACACTCTGCCGTGGCACACCGTCTCCTTCGGACATGCTGGTGCTGCGTTCACGGCTGCGGTCATGGTTCTTTGAAAGCACTGTGTTTACTCGGATGATTTGAACGCAGTTTTTTGTGCCCATGTTATGCAGCTTTTCTAAATGGAGTGCAGTAACAAGAAAAAGAAAGGGGGAAAAAAAAGGATTCCCAGCTCCCTGGTTCTGTTCTGCTTGTGTCTGTACAGCTGTGTTTGTGGCCCTCGCACCTCTGCCCTCGACCGCCTCCCCGCAGCTTTAAGCCTCCGCCTCCCTCCCCACCTCCTTTCCTTCAAAAAAAAAAAAAGAAAAGAAAGGAAAAAAAAAAGTTCATCAATATTTTGTCTGACCTTTGACTTGACCCACACAATTAAACAATGGGATTTCGGGTACACTAAATGGCCTGGCTTTACTACAGAGGGCAGACTAATGAGAGCACGTCGCCTTTAGTTTCTGGCTCAGTCCAGAGAGCAGCGGAGCGGAAAAACAACCTGACGTTCCATTAAGTTCGCCTCACGCAAACTTTTCAGGGCTGAAGGCAGGGCCTTTCCAGTGTCTTTTACCTTCCCTCTGACAACCCGGACTCTCCACCTTCGTCCTTTCCGCTTCATTAATCACCACTCTGCGTTTTCGCTTTTTTCCAAAGAAGCGAGAGCTGTAATTCCTCCCCCTGTTCTGGTTAGTTTAAGAATGTGTGTGGGGGTGTGTGTGTGTCTGTTAGAGAGAGAGAGAGGAAAACGACTGCTGTTTGTAAGTTGTGTTTTAGTGGACGGGCCCTCAGTTAGATTTTTTTCAGGCTCTCAGAGAAATACCAACTGACACATTTGTCATTAAAAAGGCTCAAGCTTAGCTTTCATATAAAAGACAAATGAACAGTAAAATAAAATTACTCTGTAACTCCTGCTGCTTGTCCAGCCATGACATATCGTCACCTCCCTGCCCTAGAAATCGTTCTTTTATTCTTTTTTTTCTCTTCTTTTTAGGGCCAAAATTCATGTTTTCTTTTTTTTACTGAAATCAATTTTGGCAGAAAAAAAAAAAAACTTAATTCATTAGTTTACCGATACAAGGTCTAGAGTTCAGCCATTTCTATCTTTTACTGTTCAAACTTAGACTGTCACCCTCAACACGCTTCCACGTTAGTCAATATGACAGACATTTATATTTGGGGAATTGTCTTATTTGTATCATTTACGTTTGGAAATTTGTGTGCCATACATCTAATATTATGAGTATTACATCAATAAATTATTGAAATTAGATGATAACATCCAAACATCCATTTAAATAACGTTTTTTTTTTTTTTGTTTGTTTGGTTTTTTTTTTAGATCCCGGCATCTCATACGATGAGCACTGGAGGTCTTTCTGCAAGAAGCTTCCATGTTTTTCCCACCTGGGTTCTCTCTGGGTACTCTGGTTTCCTCCCACTGTCTCTCGCCTATTGACCACTAGAGAAAGGCACCACCCCCTATTGTGTCCAATAGATGGGTAGAGACAGAAAATATGGAGGAATTCTGTTGTGCCCTCAAGACATTGGATGTTAATGATGTTTAAGCTTAGAAATAACGGAAAGTGGTCAGATAGAATGCTACTTTTATTGAAAGACCACTGATATGTTACTCATAAATTTGTAAGTTAAACCTCTTGGACAGTTCTTCCTCTCTTGGAGGCCCTCTGCTGGCGTTTGAGCTCTCAGCAGCTGCTTGGTTTGCTATTGCTTTAGGCCAGCTATAAATGTTTATCACCCTCCATTTGCATTTGTTACAACCGAAACAGTAAATCTTTGTGATGTGTAACTTCAATCCAACTCTTTTTTTTGTCCCTCGTATTTCATTTCTTCAGGTTTAAAGACGCTCTTGAATGAAATTCCTTTCCCAATTAAACATCGAACGTTTAGAAAATCCTCCTCAAACTAAGTCTGCATATCCAACAATAACATCGGCTTTGAAAAATCCCACATGGCTCTGAACTGGGATTAAAAGTGAAGCAAGAATTTACACTGGATTCTGAATTAACTCGTGGATGGAGTCGCCAGGCTGCCTTTTTTTAAAGGCATTTTTGTTCCATATGATTTGTTACTTGTTTAAAACCTCTGAGTTTTAAATCTACAAGCTTTTCAGATATAAATTTGTGTATAAATCACCAGTTCGCAACAAATGCCACCTCAAAGCACTTTAGAAGACAAATAGATCTGAAAATAGCTTGTTTCTGGTTTAACTACTATGTTTCCTACTTAACTGAAAATGTCAAGTTTCTGCAGCCAACTTTTCAAAGCTTACTATTCGATAATGGTTACCTTTAAAAATGCAGAATTATTCATGGTCAAATGAACAATCTGTAAACTCAGACATTCACTTGGAAATAATAGTAAGAAAACAGGTTGTAAACCATATTTCAACATAGCGCATTGGATTGAAAAATTCACCAATACATTTCAAGCATAGTTTGTCTTTAATCTTCATGATCATACACATCCATATTTCATAAACCAGAGAGGGTTTGCAGAAAACTTGTACTAGAAATGGGACCAATGACACACCCTTGAGGGACTCCGCAGAACAGATGAATATTGGTTAAAGAGGCATTGAAAAAAAATCATTCAGAAAGGAACTCATTTCTTTTTTATGCACATTTATGATCATTCATCACTAACGTAAGAGAACTACAAATGAAGAATAGCATTGCGTAGACAAAGCCACAGTTTATTCTTTGCATCTGACAGCAAAACGCTTAAATCTCCATTCTTCATGTTGTCACCTTTCTAAAATAGTGGCCTAAGTCATTTATTGTTTTTGACAAAAATAAATGACATTGGTCAATTTTTTAAGAAGGTGACATTATGGGAGTTTTTAAAATTATACCTCAACTATTTTTCCGAAGTTTAAATCATATCCTAAATGGACTACTTTATTGTACTTTTTAAGGGTAGACTGGTCAGATAAAAACTTTCCAATGTTCTACGACTTTACCATCATAATAAATATCAAAACTTAAATAAATATATGTAAATTTTGCCCCATTCAAGCTCATTGTTAAGGTCCTTTAAAAAAAATCAGAGGTTGCATGTGATTTCCACCTAAATGATTGACCAACGTATCATCTGCATATTTATTTATCCCACTGGTCTTGAATCCATCACTGCCACAATTCTAATACCATGGCAACCTGTGTGACATCGAATTTTCCGAATGCAGCTAATATTGCTACTGCCAGAATCCCCCTCCCCCTCCCATTAAATAAACACGCATGCACACACAGTCCGAACGGATGGTGCACATGCGCGTGGCGTCTCCTTCCCCATCAGTCGGATCGGTCTTTCGAGGAACCTCCTCTCTCTCTCTGAGAGTCAGACTCGATATCTTTCGCTCTAATAATCTTCCACAAACGCAGCGTGTGGCTTTGGCGTCCCTGGATGCTCCCCGCACGAGATGCCCCTCACACAGGCAAATAAACACTCTACACACACACACAGCCATAGATGTAGATGCATTCTTTACTCCCTCCTCTCAGCTTACTGATGAGAGTTACAGTTTCTGCAATTATAACCCAGAAAGAAAAAAAAATAGAGAGAGAGAGAAAGATCCATATGCTTCCTAATTGGCTTGGAGATCCTTTGCTTTATTCACCCCGTGATAAAAGGCCGGAAATATCAGTTGAAGTGTTAGCTGAGGGGGGACGGACCGCATGAGAAACGGTGGCGACAAAAGACGGAGAAGAATGGCCCCTGGAGAGGAGGACCAGCTATCTCGAAAAGGCAGAACGAGGAGCGCTGTGACACAGGCGTGGTGTGTGTTTGAAATGAAAATAGACAAAGCACATTATGGGTATTATGTGATTTTGCACTAATGGGATGTTAGAGGAGCTGGCTGTCTTGGCAGGGAAAAGAAAGAGAGGAGGGGCCAGAAGGGGAGTGGGGGTTATGCCGAGTCTAGCATCCAGAAACCTTCAAGTGGTTTCACCCTCAGAAAGTCCAAACACTCGCTTAAATCAGCTCCGATAAACTTCTTGTTTGGGAATATGCGTTAAACTTACCGTTTTTGTGGTGCTATGTGAAATATGTGAAGGTGTTCAGGCTGTGCAATTTGTTGCTGGTGTGGCGCTCACTGGCATTTAGCCTAAATGCCGAGCTCATTAGCGCTGAATCAGTTCCAGGAGAGTAACACCCAGACCTCAACTCACACACCACACAGCTCCGGCTGTGGCTGTCCGCCACAGAGCAAAAGCTCCCAAAAGCTGCCCAGAGCTTCCCAGGTAAAGACACAAAGGCACTCGGTACTTTTGCCTTTCACTTAAAATTAATCAAATACACAATGTAACTCCAAAACAGCTATGCATACATGTTATGACCAGCACAATGTGCCACAGTGATATTTGTATCACCAATGCTAGACGCTAACAGTCGCTTGTTCTTTTCGAGACAACATAAACTTTACCTTGAATTTGGCAAATAGTGACACATTTTCTCCTCTGCCTGCCACCGTCTGTAAGCACGTTTTCCACGTAGGACGTTTTTCCTCCTACGTGTAAAACGTAGGAGGAAAAAGCACTTATGCTTATAGCTAGCATAAGTGTCCTTATGCTAGCCCAATTATTCTCATATAATGGACAAAATTGAGCTAGCTACAAAATTTCTAGCTACAATTTTGTAGCTCAAGTGGAGAGTCTTGAGCGTCTCTCCGCTCAAGTCACACACGGAGAGACGTGTGTGACTTGAGTTCCACTTTATCTCTGACCAGACATATAAAAACATATGACAGTAAATGTGGTTGGTTTTGAAACCGTGACTTTTTCAAATCGAGGCTTATCTTGAAAAAGGTAACCAGCCCAAGCCTAGTCTGCAAACATATGGAACTTCCTGTTTTGCATTTTTCATATACCTGGATAAGTTTGGATAAATGAAAGAAGAGCCATTTGATGTATATTTTTACCCATCTATCCACAAATATAAATTCATACTAAATGTTTTGGGGACTCTTGAAATCCGAGTCTACAGAAGTATTTAACTTTGACAACAAAAATGAGTAGAACCCTAATGGCAGGTTAACGATTCAATGTAGAAATGTAGCAGAATGAAGGTTAAAATAATCTCATGTAAATGAAAACACGTGCAGCTGGACCTAAGGAAGGAGAGATGATTGAGAACTGCAATTGAAAGAGGAAGTAAAAAAGGTCAAAAAGTGATCTTTATTTTCTTAAGAATCTTTAGCCCTGCTATTAGCCAGTGGTCGTTTCTTAACCTTTTTGGTCCTGAATCAAGGGCCTGCTGAATTGAGTCAGTCCCCCTCCCAAATGGAATTAGACGAAAATTACAGCATGAGGTCATGGCTCCCTGGCAATGAGCTCAACTACTCAAAGAAAAAAGAAAAGGAGGTTAATTAAAGAAAAAAAAATTTAAAACCTTTGAAGATTCATGGTTTTGGTACAGAAATAATCATAAGAAATAAAGCATATTATATTTACTGAAGTATGTCAGAGTAACGTTGGAGCCAGAAACCTCAAAGTGGGAGGACTACAGCGAGAGTTTTATGGAAGCGGCCCGTTTCAGCATCTTTGTGATATTCCCAAGGAACTAAACTTAGCAGGGCTGTAAAACACACATTAGTGTTCACTCGCAACAAAAACATGCTCCTCGAAGGAGAAGGTTTGTGAGATAGGTGGTCCCAGTTATGGGATCAGTTTCTTTGTTTCTACAATGGCAGCCTGCAGCCTTCTAATTGCCTGATCATACACAAATGATTGCGGTCGTACGTTTGATGGACAGCGGCGAAGGGGGCAGAGGAGGAAAAATTTTCGTTTTTTTTTTTCCTCACATTAGTGGAAGAGCGGCATATTGTGGTGGGGAAGCTGTTTTTTCCTCTGCACCGCATCTGGTTTCTAACATTTTCGCAGGAAAGGATTCCTTCGCTTTTGCTTGTGACTTGTCTGTGTCCAACAGCCTCAGTTACAGTCTTTGAAATAAATCCGCTGAGACAGCCGGGTCGGTGCGGCGGAGAGTAGAAATTTACAGTGCCTTTGCAAAAAAAAAAAATTAAAAAAGAACAGAAAAAGTCTTCGTACCCAGCTTTTCCACATGTTGTCATGCCAAAACCACGAACTTCAGTGTATTTAACTGGGATTTTATGTGATTACACAAACTGAAAGCAGTGGATTATAGTGAAGTGGGAGGAAAATATTGCATTATTTCAAGAAAAATGCAAACAAATATCTTAAAAGTGAGAGAGGAATTTGGCTTCAGACCAGCCCTACCTCCCACTATGACATAAACTTGTACAACTCATCTTTAAAGTATCAATAATAATAAATGTACATATATGTGAATAAATTGCTGCCTACAGGGCAATTAAAAAAGAATGAAACAAAAAACAGGGCAATATTTCATCATTTAATATACAAGTGAGCCAAAGAGCCACTTCTGTTAGCCTCTAGAACTGCTTATTGGCTGCAGGTCTGAGTCATTTTGTTAGCATGTTTCCTGTTATTCTTATAGCTTGATAAGCCTTATCCAAACTGGTAACCCATATTAATAAAATGGTGAAATTATATTGACCACAAAACACTGTATTTATAAAAGATATCAACGTTTTTCCTACACAATCCTAACAAACGTTTTTAATGTTGAAAAAAATAAACGGTTTCTCTTCACAATATTGATTAATTTATTTGTTAATCTATTAATCTATTTGTGTGATTTGTTCTTTAAATCGCCATTTATATAATTTTGTGATCTCAGGAAATGATTGAGGGATGAAGAGACTGATGTCTGGTTCTTTAGATTCTGACGGGTCTGTTTCTCTCCTGTATATTCTGTCTGATATCAAACATCCCACTGAGCGCCACTGAATATCGCCGACACGTTATTTTTAATGCTCCTATTAAACTTCGCTGTGATTGTTTAGCCTGCAATGTGTGTCTTCCCACTACCGTCTGTATTTTTGCCAGAGGTTTTGCTTCTAAGGACGGTTTAGTATTGGGTGGACATTTCAAAAAGACGCGGGTTGATAGTTGTCTAAGCAACCGTGACAACAGCGTCAGTTCATGGGGGCTGGAGGTGAGGGGCGCCTAATCAGTGTTGTTCCTCTGTTATTGATAATTTCATACACAAACAGCTGTTAAGTACATAAAATGTTGACGAGAAAAAAAAAATTCCCCGCATTGTTTTTGTGCCCTTTGCGTCACTGCTTCAGACCGTTTTACTTGGGACACTCGTAAATAAACTCCTGTTTCTTCTTGTATCAATCAAGTCACCTGGACCACATGGGAAAAGATATGAACACTGTCATTCAGCTGCACACTTAAAATGTATGCACCGAGACTCCAATAATAAATAAACAGCATAATGAATAAAAATGAGCTAAAAAATAAAATGAAAAGTATCAAAACAAATATATACAATAAAAAAGATGAATAGGAGCTTATCATGTCAGAGGTCACCAAATAATTTTATGTAGTGACATTTACTTTCTTACTTACCTGCAAAAAAAGAAAAAAAGAAGCAAAGTTTGATTATGCTACAGCTAGTCACAGATTGATTATGCATCATGTCGTTATAATAGAGCGATATTAAAAACTTTAAAAGCATTTTAAATAATGCTCTTTGTTGTTTCAGCAATTTTGACACAGCATATTTCCACCCGGAATTAGAAAAATGTTGCACCCTTCAACAAACACACACATATCAGATGTCAACCTAGGTCCAAAATGAGATTCTACTAGACCGTAACAATGTTTCCTATATGTGTACCTAAAGTTGTTTCTGTTCATATTCGGGTTAGCTTGTCGTCAATAATTTCTCCTGCGTCCTCTGATTGGTGCACACTACGATTCGGAAAGAGACTTTTCTGCCCACACACAGTAAACACAAACAAATAAATATATATCCGCTTCAGCTGCAACAACAGAACAACCGTAAAAAGCTTTACAAGTACCGTCTCTCCAGCTCGCCTGCTGCTGTTACCCGGCCGCAGTGGTTGGCGCGTCCATTACTCTCTAAGTGGTATTGATGAATGGACGTGATGTCATGTTTTTTTTTCCTTCTTCTTTTTTTTTTTTTTTGGGGTCCGGTGTGCGTGCTAAAGACCGTTTAACGGGGGCGGGGGGAAAGGGACAACAAACAAAAACAAAAAACAACCAGCTCTCATCGCACAGCCTTAATTAAACTGGCTCCTTCCCACTGTGCATAAAAAACTGCCTTTTAATTGCTTTGATTAAAGTTTCTCAGCTAAACCCCAGAGTACATTTTGTTTCTGGTCACCCAATGAGCGTCTCCAAACTGTCTCGCTGTGGAAGCAACAAAACTCTAAAGCAGTTGGCCAAATTAAAAGTTAGTGCAAGTGTGCAGGCCTTGCACTTCCACCGATGTGTCTCAGCGCTCGCAAAAAAAATAAAAAAACAACAAAATTTCCTATTTCATTCAGCCTTTTCGGCGTGTGCTCGATCGTCGATCAATAAAAAACGTGAGCTTAATGAACCGCCGTGGCCCTCGAGGGAAAATTTTTCGTGCACCGTTTTTCCACCGATTCGGTTTGCCAACTCGGGCGGTTGTTGCAGATGCGCATGTAAAAAAGAAAATGCTAGGGTGGCTCTTTTAAAAAAAGGATACAAATGAAAATCTTCTTAAAATGGAAAACGTAAGGTGCAAACGACGCAAAAGACTTCAGCTTCTGCCGTTTAATTTGACAGTAAATTGCACCACAAACATCCAGTGACTTTCACAAAGAAACCAGACTTGGGCGCAACCATTTCAAAAACTTTGCTAAATAAAGCAAGACTGACTCATTTGTCAAGAACCGTTTGACACTCCTAATGACAATTGCTTGGGACGACTGTGACTTTTAGTGGGTAGAGTAGTCATCTTGCAATTGGAAGGCTGTAGGTGCAATTTTCAGCATTGATGTGCCCCTAGGCAAGGCACTTAGGCCTAAGTTGCCTTCTAATCTTTGCATAAGTGTATAAAAGTGTGAACATTTATGAGAGGGATTAGGTGAATGTGGCTCTAGTAAAGTGCTGTGAGTGGTCGGTGTGACTAGAAAAGTGCTATAAATTCAGTTCATTTTCCATGTGTACTTTATTGTGAGATCTGGTTTGAAACCACCATTCATAAAAAAAGAAAAGAAAACACACACACACACACACACCACCAAAGAGAGAAACCTGTCTTGTAACACAGGAAATAAAGCCGGGTGGCTTAAGAAAAAAATACAAATGACAGGAAATAATTTAAAAAATGATTTTTATTTCAGTCGTCATTTCTCTGACGGCGTTTTGTAACCTGACTACAATAATTTTTGTTTAATTATGTGATTAAAGTCATAATACCAGCAGAAAAGTGATGCAGTTTTACCAGAACAATGTCTTAAAATTGCAAGAAAAGACTTTTTTAATGTGAAAAAAAACTTTGCAGAGTTATCAAGATATAATGCTCAGTTCTTTAACTGAGATTACAAGATTGTTTCAAAGTTCTCATGCTGATAGTAATTTGCTGCTTATCAAATTTCTATTGAGTATGAAGTGTTATCTGTACAACATATACCAAAGTTTAACTTCAGAAGAGGCTCAACATTCCTCATTTTAATTTTTTTATTTTTCGTATTGGCATTCACATAGAATTACCACTTAATATTCTTAATATTGCAACTTTATTTTAATAATAAATCTTAGCTTGGTCCTAATATTCTGTCTTGATGAGTTGACCTGAATTAATATATATATATATATATAAACATCTCTAATTTGCGTAAAATATAGTTGCCAGAATTTTACCGTATAAATACGATTTTACCGTATTTACAGTATTTACATAAAATTTAGAATTTTACCATACTTATAAAATTTTGGAAACCACAGCTACTGGTATTTTACAGTAAATATATATATATATATAGTCTATATACTCTTTGGAAACCCAAAGAGTGCATTGGTGAGAAAAATGTAAGATATCCTGATTTTTTTTTTTCAAAAAATTAAATCTTCAAAAAACCAAAACTTCGATTAATCGCTCAAATCGATTTATCACCCAGCCCTGTGAGTAAGTAGAAGAAAAACTGTGACCTCTAAAAGGTTAACGGTTCAGCAGTTATCAACCGTCAATCAAACAGTTGCTCATGCAACGGATTACGCAAATCATCTTGTCGACTGACGGTTCCCTTTTGGCAGGAAGCTGTCTGGAGTTATCACCACCAGTCCTTTTCCTCTTCGCCCCGATCCCTCTCTTCCAACTTCGCCGGAGTCAGCTGTACAAACAGAACGAGTGAAGATCTCCTCTTCCTCACTCCGTCCTGCTGGGCGAGTGTGTGGGGGGAGCGGGTTCTGTGGGGGTATCCAGATGCCGCGGCACGAAGGGAGCGTAATAACTTCGAGGTTGACTCGGGTGAGCGCCGCCAGACACGCCTCAACACTTCCATCACTTTGTGCCTCTTACTCTTGGTGTGAGCGCTGTGTGTTTGTACAAGGCGGCGTGAGAGAGTGAAAAAGTTTGTTATTCTCCGGAGCGTATCTGTTCTTTCACGTTTACGCAGCCAAAAGGTGTTTTGCTGGACCTGAAGTCAGGTGCATTCCTGTGCTTTTCCCCCTGCCGCCCTCAATCACACTTCAGCTAGCGACTGAAATGCGATTGAGTGAAAGTGTGAGGAGGACTGTCCCCTTTCTCTCCCTCCCTCCCTTGGCCCTTCAGGCGCCGTAAATTGGCGAGTTGTCCCTGCAGATTGTCGCGAGCGTATACACACGCCCATGAATGATCTGCATTGAGCCGCCGCTGGAAGGGGGAATCCAGGGGTCACCGGCGGACCCTACCCTCCTACTGCGTAGAGGTCGCCACAGTGATCGCCCTCATAACAGTAACACGTAGAAAGTTAAAGATGAGAGGGATGAATTCCCCCTTCTTATATTCCCGTCAAACCTCCTGCACATCCCCACAGAGAGAATCCCGCTGCTCTGTAAGAGAGAAAAAACCCCCGATTATTTGTTCAGACTGGGGAAGTCTTCAGCCGTCAGCGACAGAGCATCAATCTGTCAAGCTGCTGAACCGCCAGCAGCTGGGAAGCTAAAGCCAGGAAACAGCAGATGAAAGTTTTTCCTACAGGTAAATATCCACGGTATAGGTGGAGCAGAAACTGATCAGTTCTTTTCAACAAGAGTGCAACGGGTTGAAGAACACATCTGAACTCTTAGTCAGCTGTAAACATGGCGGGAAAGTGGGGGACGATGGATGCGCTTGATAGCTTCAGGCTCATTTCGTTTCAGTTTATGTTCCCGGTTTAGCGGATAGTTTTCACGCATAATTTTTCTGTTCTAGCAGAAAAAAGTCAGCAGCTCAAGCAAAAGGTTTGACATTTTCCATCTTAGAGCAATTTACAGTGGCAAACACGGCTGAAATCTGTACGTCCATGGATGTCCGACGAGGACGGATTTGATTTTCACCGTCTAGCAGAGACAGGAAGACAGTTTACCTTATCTGCAAGTAAGGCTTTTGCTAATATTAGCTAGTGCTCATTCATTTTCGACATGCGCTCTGTCAAAATCAGTCTAAAACCCCATTAAACACGGTGGTGGTAGCATCATAGTGTGGGCTATCTGAAAAGCTAGATAGAGAGGGCTAGTCCTGGAAAAATCTTTCAAATATTGGTGTTCAGCTACGCATAACATGACATTTTCACAGAGTAGTAATCTTGAGTAAAAATATGATGGTATTACGTTACTGCTGGAACTCAAATACGGTTACAGATGGGATTACTTTGGTCTTTTAAAAAAAATAAAAGTCTCACTTATCTGTACTTTAAAGCTAATAAAAGTAAAACAGTACATTGAGAAATTAGCACAGGAAGTAGGTCCATATAACTGTTGGAACAACCTTGTCGGACTTTCAAAATAAAACCGAAACATACTCTACAAACCAAAAGCCTTCATATTTTACACAGCAGATCTTTGCCACTTTGGGCTTTACAATGCTGCTGGAACTCAACCACTATTACAAATGGGATTACATTGGCTTACTGAGATTTTCAAAGTAAAAGCCTCACTTTTCCATACTTTAAAGTTGGTAAAACAGTTCATCTTGAAAATCAACCAAGTTAGACTTTCAAAACATACATAGTTTCCGCACAATGGAAATATTCACTCATATACAGACGAACCACAAATATCTATACCCATAAGTACTCAGACATACATCCTTATTCCCAAAAAAGGTGGTAAAGACAGAAAGACCTTCGTTAAGGGCCCGCATTTACACAAGAACTCCTATTTTGGTTGTTTTCTTGATACTGGCAAATAGACAAAAGAGACGTTCACAAACTATCTGTTGTTTCACGCTAGTTAAGGTTTGATGCTCAAACCTGACACTCACCGGACCTAACCCGAACATTCTTCAGTCCAGTTTCCCAACCAAACATCCACAAGAAAAAAAAGAAAAGAAAAGGGGTAAAAAAAGAAGTCGACTGACAACAACTTGAACTCCATCCACCCAGGGCGAGTACAACTTGACATGTCCTCATCTTGCTCTCATATTTTCAGAGGGTTGTTCCAAACATACGCAGAGCATCACTAAGTGGCTCCTTTTGTATGTGTGGGCTACAAAAACAGCCTCTAAATTTGCTTAAAGTCCGCAGTGTTTCTTTAGCTGCGGCTGCTCTCTCAAGCGATACCCTGGAAGCCCTTCGGAGGCTGTTTGTTTTCCTGATTCGTGAACAGCACAGCTGCTCCTGCAGCCAACTCAAACAATATGATACAACACATTTGGAACTGCTCATCAAAACTGGACTCTGTGTCAAGCTGGTGCTATGAAACTAAGATCCGTTGAAATATCATGATTTCTCTTACAACAAGTACAACCATTTTCAGGCTAAATGCTTTGAAAACGCTGCATTCTATAAGTCCCGTCGATTTAAACGAAACACTGAAACGATGTGCGGACTGTAAATCAAATCACTCAAACTCTGAAGGCTTCACGCTTGAGCTGTCCGTCCTTTACGAAAGCGACTTTGCGTTCAGGTGAAACGGGGCATTTAGCAGGTCCGGGACCTGCTCTAAGTCGAGCATGTGTTCCACAAATCAGCAGGCGGCCGTTCCTCAGATTTAAGTGTATACATTTGTGAAGATGGTGCTGTCAAAGTTCAGATACACAACGATCAAAGTGAGAATCAAAGCAAATTTAGAAAACTGAAAAATCTGCTCAATCTCACTGAGCTTGAGAATTTATTTATGTATTTATTTATTTGGAAAGAATGGATTAAATTTTCAGCCTCTCTGGTTTGCTAAGGATTTGCAGCTACAATGGGGGCAGTTCAAGAAGCTATTAACCCAAATCAGTCAAGTCAATCAATCAATTTTATTTGCAACAAGGCGGTTCAAAGTGTTTTACATCATAAAAACACAAACATACAAAATCATAGAAAACACAGTTAGCTGAAACATTGCATTTTGTCAGGCGCCATCGTTACACATCAAAATGTTGATTAATGTTTCATTTATTCTTTCAAAAGCAACTCTAAACATGTGGGTTTCTAGTCTAGATTTAAAGGAGCTCAGTGTTTCAGCTGTTTTGCACTTTTCTGGAAGTTTGTTCCAGATTTGTGGTGCATAGAAGCTGACTGCTGCTTCTCCGTGTTTGGTTCTGGTTCTGGGGATGCAGAGCAGAACCAGAACCAGAACACCTGAGTGGTCTGGAAGGTTGATACAGCAACAGGAGACCTTTAATGTATTGTGGTGCTAAGCCGTTCAGTGACTTATAAACTATTTTAAAGTTTATTCTCTGAGCTATAGGGATGGAGGGACTTTAGAACTGGGCTGATGTGCTCTAACTTCCTGGTCTTATTGAGAACGCCGGCTAAAAATAAACGCATGTCACAATTTATTTTATTTGTATTTGTAAAAACCTTAAAAAGTATCACTGCCTTATGTCAGCCTGACATTATATCTTTTTTCTAAATATAAAATGCTCCACATTCTCACCCCTGTTCTTTTAATCCGCACTGATTCTGGGCAGCAACAGATTTATTTATTTATTTTTTGCTGTTTAGAGATTGCTGCGTGCATATTGATGACTCTGAATTACCATTATTGGACGGTCGGTAATTAGTTTCGGTGTTCACATTCAGGAGAGCGTGCGCACCGACAGTATGTATGGGGGTGTAAAAGCCTCTTTCTAGCTTTAACGGGATACAAGAGGGCAAAATGGAAGCGTGAGAGAGGCTCTCTAAACCTTGGAGATAAAACTGCTCTGAACAGGTCGATACCATGGTAAATCAGTAAACACATAAGTTAAAAAAAGCCTCTTTGCCGCTCCGTGAAACGCTTCGGTTTATTTGAATGGAGCGGTTCTGCTCATACGTGTCCATCTTACACCAGCGACGAGGCTACATTGACATCCATCTGGTAAATTTAGCCTGTGCTAACACTGGAGGTGGGCTACATTTCAGCAGTTCTTCCAGCTCCTTTGCCCCCGCCGTGCTGTGCATTTGGGTTCGATTACCTGCAGGCGGAGCAGCAACTGTAGTGGATATCTGTCCAGAGCCGTGGGGGCTCGGCCACCCTGAAGCACAGAGGCGGCCGAGCCCGCCCCCAGCAGCAAAGGTATACTTTGATAGAGGCCTCTGAAAGTGTTGTGACAGGGCACAGGAAGTGCCAACTGCTCAGGGAGGAAGTATCAAATGAAGCGGCGTCTTGAGAGCTGGATGTACCAATCGGAGTTTTAACACTAGTGGAGCCTACAAAAGTTTTATATATATATATA
>CAEFZY010057666.1:0-107605 GCA_903066815.1 Brachyrhaphis roseni
GCCTGTGACGCGGCAGTAACACAGCAGCAACACGGTAGTAGCACAGCACTAACAGGGCTGGTTAAAAAAACATACCGATAAAAGAGACGTGGCAATAACACAGCAGCAACACGGTAGTAACACAGCACTAACAGGGCTGGTTAAAAAAAACATACCGATAAAAGAGACGTGGCAATAACACAGCAGCAACACGGTAGTAACACAGCACTAACAGGGCTGGTTAAAAAAAACATACCGATAAAAGAGACGTGGCAATAACACAGCAGCAACACGGTAGTAACACAGCACTAACAGGGCTGGTTAAACAAAACATACCGATAAAAGAGACGTGGGAGTAACACAGCAGCAACACGGTAGCACAGCACTAACAGGGCTGGTTAAAAAAAACATACCGGTAAAAGTCACTGAGAGCCGTCTTCATCTTCCTCCTGAGCAAGGAGACGTGTTACGTTACATTGAACTTGCGTCTTCCTCGACACATATATTCCCCCTGTCTCACTCTTACCTTTTCTGCTCGAGCGCCCCTGGTGGCTGTTAGAAAAAAATGCATAAATAAGCTGCATCGTTGTATAAGCCGCAGGGCTGAAAGCGTGAGACAAAAGTCGCGGCTTATAGTCCGGAAATTATGGTATATATTAAAATATTTTTAACACATTGTCAGGACTTTGTCAACTGCGTTTAAACTGTAACAAATATCTCAAGTGTTCTTTATGCCCATATGCATAACTGTCTTAAAAGAGATTTGCCAATAAGACCGGAACCATTTTTGGTCATCCTTGCTTACTGCTCATTTTGCTTTCAAGAGGACTTTTTGTGGGTTTCCTAAAAGCAGTTTGCTTCTACACTGGCATGCTGTGACTTGAGAAGATGTGCGAACCTGCCTCCCAGCATCTTGTTAGACTGTCTGGGGTGCAGCGACTTAAGCCCTAAGGAAGATGTATGGTGCGACTGAAACATGTGGCCACCAGGGAAGAAGATAGAGAACCTGAGACCACTTTTTTTTTTTTAAATATATATATAATTAAAGTCATACTCACGAGTCTAAGGTTGACTTCTAGCAGCAGCTGGTGTGTTTTTACATAAAGCAAAACCTTTTCTCCCTAGAGAAACTGCGTCTGATAACTGTGAAAGTGTGAACAGCTGGTAACCATGGACAGTTTTTCTTATGGCATAACAAAGCAGATAAAATCACATACTAATTACTGAACACAAATTGCTTCTGAGAAATGTCAGAAATTGTAAAGGTAATTCATTTGGGCTTTGAGATCAAACTACAGTTAAAATATTGCCTGCGTTTCGCTCATGTTGAACTCAGAAAAATGTATATGTAACGCATTATCTGTAATCATTATAATAAAAAGTTTCTTAAAAACAGAAAAAACATATTTTTGTTTCCTTAATAAGTTCTTGCTCTGTGAATATTAAGGATTTTTATGTGGTGGTGTGATTTCTTGTGACAGCTTGGGACACTAAACTGGGTCTGGAGGCCATTTGCAGAAATCGGATTCAATTCAGTAATTGAACTGAGTAAATATAAAATGAGTTCTTAGAATGCACACCTGCTTATTTGTATTATAGTTAATTTTTGTCTTGGTGTGACGGGTCGATCAGAAAGAGTTTATGATCTGCTCTTAATATAAACAACGGATGTTCATTGTGATAAGGCCAAAAAATATAGATTTTGATCAGCACTTTCATATCATCAGCATTGGAATAGCAATAAGTTCATTTAATTGCAAACTCCCCATCTTCTCTTTATGTGTGTGCTTTAAATTGTGATTCATCTATAAAATTTGTAGGTCAATGTTAAAATGGAATATTTTCTTCTTCATCTCCTTCAAACAACAGCCTCCGTTTCTCCCCAGATGGTTATTCACTACACTTCAGCACTCGATTGTGAATAATTTTGACAATCTGTTGTGTCACCATGAAACCCTCCATCAGAGTTTTCTTTTTTTTCTCTCTCTCCAACTTAAACAGAGCACCAGGAGAATATGGATGTTTTTAACATAAGTACCCCATTATATGATGTTTGTTGCACAATTCTCTGTGATATAGACAATGACATTTGATTGTCTTTCACCCTTGTCTGTTTCTGTGCAAGAGTATTATGCTGACAGTCTGTCAGGCCAGCAGTAGGAAGTGTGTGGGCGAAGGCCAGGCAATACACTGAGCTGAATTCACAGCCTGAGAGGCCCACATGCCTTTATTATTCTGTGGAATCTATTGAGCATCTGGGACTAAATTATTTATCAACATCGACCTAGTTCCAGGGTGCTAAGTTAGATACTTGGTTGTCATCAGGCATTTTGATAAGAGCTGCTGCTGGTGTGTGAAATCTACCATGGGTAAATAAAGAGCATGTGTACGGATCATAAACTAGATACCATTTCATTTTCTTGAATGAAGGTTTGAATGCGGAGCCTTTAGATATGTTGAGATCTAAACATAGCTTCTAGCTTCTTTCCATGTTGAACCACTAATCCTCATCTACTACCTCCTCCTACTTCTATACCGCTCTTTAATAATGTGTTACTGCGAGGCTGAAACTTAGGAGAGATAACTCCTCCCAATTAGTCCACTGCAGCTCTGGTCAGATACGGACCCTCGCAGGCTGCTCTCAGTGTAAATAGGTGCCAACATGACAAATAATGGCACACAGTCTGGGCAGCAGCAACATGTAGAGAATGTTGATTCCTCAGCATTACAGATAAGTCAAGGCCGAGAACTTTACACCTGTACAAATATATACTTTTAAAAAAGCACATGAAAAGTATATATATACGTATGTATGTAATTTTTTGTCTTTTTCCTAAGGATATAAACAAAATATTTAAATTTTTGTTTGCCTTAATAGCAAACATTCATAGTGGAGATTTAACATTTAATTCTATATTTTTTCTTTTGAAATGCTTAGTAAATGTAAGCATTAAAGTCAACTGGGAGAGAATTACAGAGTGATCACAATATGCACTTTTAAAAATCAAACCAATTCAAATAGCAGTCTTAATTATAGTTGACAATAGAATTAGTACCAGTTTCTAAAGAAATTGTCAAAATTATTATTGGTAATTTTTTATTTGTTTGTTTTTTTAGAAGGAAATGCCACTACACAAATACCCCTTTCTTATTAATCATCTAACCTGTATGTACATAAGCTACTTTTTTGGACAAAAATATAGATAAAATCTACAATAAATAAGCTAAAGATTGCTGATTTTTTGTGAAACGAACTGCAATATTGTCACTGACCAATAGTGTGCACCAGAAAGAGAGCCTTAAAAACATTGGCTTGCTTTGGAACAAAAAAAGAAGGCCCACTATGGGGGGAAAAAAACCCGAAAGGCAAAAGAAAACAGCAAGCATCCTCAATGGAATACATTACCGGGACAGCAGAGGCATGCTTCAGATAAACCTTTCAGATGCCTTCAGTGTCCTCCTGACTTTCAGCTCGTCTCCAAAGAGACATGTTGTGTGCCAGGGAGCATTCATCAAATTAGACCGGAGAGAAAACAATGCGAAAACCCACGACTCTCCATGGAGACACACCGACAGGTTATCACAGAGAATGTGTCTCTTGCTCTCAAGCACCGGGGCAGCAGCACACAGCTTTCTCCCTGAAGAGTAGCCTTTCTTTCTCTATCCCTCCGCAGGCCAGCATTAAGAGATGAAAACATGCATCCAGGGCAGCCGTGTACAACTGTAGTGCATTATATTAAAGTCACCCACTGCATATAGGAGCTATTAAGGAGTTGTGCTGGACACTGCAAGGCCGTTGAGTGTTACTAGGGAACAGATCAGTGTTTATAAAGTTGTAGATAAACTGGTGACTGCTGACTAAGCCTTAGCGAGCACATGCAGAGCACAGCTAAGCCTGGACATCTCATTATGGAGGACCATTATCAATTCTCACAGATCGAAAACCAGCATGACAGTACTACAGAAAGCACTGGGGAACCTTTGGCTGAGTCAGGTAGGAAATTCCTGGTCGGCATCTTCTTTGATGGTTCAATCACTGCATGAGCCAAGGCCAGTCGATACCTTTACCTGTCTGCAACATTTAATCAAATTGATTTTATTAAACTAAATAATCTGAAATTACAGTATACACACAACATTATGGTTTACTTTCTGTGAAGAAAGCAGGAAGGCATTACTTTTTCTTCCACTTCTCTGACTGTCTCCCCAGGTTCCCTCAGAGGAGTGAGGTCTCTGCTGCTCTGCAGAGCTAGATAAATGAGCTGTGCTGTAGGTTCACCATGGCTTCAGCACCTTGCAGTTAGATTAATGATGCTTTGCAAACCTTGAGTCTTTGCTTTTAGCATTTTCAAAGTGCCTTCATAAAATGAACCATGGGTATATCTTGTTCATAAATGTACTGTATCTGTTGTGGCATATTTCTTGTGGGAATGATGTTATGAAATCAATCAACTGGACTCTTTAACCCAGTATTTCTGAAAATGGTCAACACTGAAGAAGAATTAAACGGATAACCTTTATGGGCAGATAATAAAGATTGTCCAAATTTTCCTTTTCAATTATAGCCAGGGTTGTAACTCACCAGAGTTATACTGATTTACTTATGCTACAAACAGAAATATTAATAAAACATGAGCACAAAGCAGCTTGGAATGCAACTAAGATTTGCTGCAGAGTGATGATGTTGCATTTAGAATAACAAACTCTTGCTTTGGTGCATAACACACTGCTCAGTAGTAATGGGAAGTGCGTAGCTTCAACTTGTATTCTTCAAGTAGGGATATACAGTACTTTATCTAGTGACTGGGAGAAAGTCAAGATGAATGCTGCATGAGGGAAGTAGCTTAAATACCTAAAAGACCGGCACCCTACCAAAGAATTTAAAGCTATGCTGAAGATTGACCCTTTGTGCAAAAAAAAAAAAAAAACAGCTTCAAAACACTCAAATTCTTACAGCATTCAAACAGAAATTGTAACTTTTTATCTGGTTTTGAGCTGCAGTGTCACTATGAGGCAACTGCACTCCTATCTCTCACCAAACAACTGATTCAATTAATCAGCCATACATCCATGTTTTGTTAAACTAGACAATGTGATTACATATACTAAATCATCATTCAAATATGCACATCCAGGTTTGAGGGTGTGCCTCTAAAGGTTTTTTTTTTTTTTTTTTCCATTATTTAGAAAAGTGTTTTATAATTACGTATTTACAGTTATAAACAATTGAAATACTGAAAGCAACTTACTTATGTTTTACACTTTCAAATTTTGAAATATTTCTCGGCCATAAATATGATATTTAGCGTAGCTGCATTGTTTTTTGTTGTTTTTATCAAAACTGATGGTACATCAGAATGATCATGAGAATATCTGTAGTTGTTTATTTTCTTTGAAAAACAATCTAAGATTTTTTTTGTGTGTCTCAACCCAACCTACCTGTCAGTTTTCATTATGGTGGCTAAATTGCATGGTAAGCCTCACACATGGACCACATTGAATTGCCACAGGTGAAAAAGAGTCCAGGCATTGGAGGACACAATGAATTGGTAATGTTATTGGATTTCAACCAGGTCATGGCCACATTAAATGTTGACCTACACAGTTTTCCAGGTTGGTAGATGGGCTAGTAACACAAATTTATTATGTTTGTTCAGAGACATACATCTACAACACACAAATTGAATTTAACTTAGTTTAAATATAGCAAGTCTTCCCAAGTTTTTAACTAGGAACATGACATTATTTAAGGGTCTATCATCAGAAAAAAAAAGTTTCCATGTTTTGTCAATAAAGGCATAGAAAAGACTGGGTTCGCCTTTGCTCCTCTATTTTAGGTTTAAGAAGAAAATGTTCATTTAGGTGCTGCTAATTAGAGCACCTCGTTATTGTGACTATGTCTATAAAAGGAAAAGTCTTAGAAGTTTGTTGATCCAGATAGTGAAGGTGTTAATACAATGCTAGTAAGAAAATACATCAAAAAGAATCTTATAAAAGTCACTGTTACTAGCATTCAGTCTGGGAAGGCGATTTTCCAAAAAATTGAAGGCCACAGTTTTACAATGAGAAACAAATCTCACAAAAGAAAAACAACAAAATAAAAAGACAGTCAAGAAAACCCAGAAATGTTGCAAAAAGAAAATAATGTATGAAGCTCAATCTAAAACAGTCGTAACCATGTTGAATAGCAAAGTTCAAGAACGGACAATTAGAAAGAGACTGAACAAAAGTCTGTGGAAAGGTTACCAGGAGAACATCACTTCACTTGAATAAGAATATAGCAGCCTGACTTTTGCAAAAAAGCATTAAAATGATAAACAGGACACGTAGAACAATGATCTCACCATGTTTGGTGAAATCCAAACATAATATCAGCACAAACAGTTCGTACCAACTGTCAAGCATTGGGTTGTGAGTTAGATAATGATCCCCAAACACAGCGGCCAGTGTACGACATGATGGCTGGAAAAGAAAGGGGAAAAAAAAAACTGGTTGTTGCAACAGCCCAGACAAAGTCTGGCTGTCAGCCTGGTTATAAAACGTGATGGCAGTACATTGAAACAGCTATGAATAAATAAATTCCTCTACAATCAACTGAACGACTTATTATACAAAAAACAAATGCTTCAAGTGACATTATCTTTCTTAAGTTTTCCAAATGTATTTATTTTAATTTGCTTCTTTAATGTTTTTATGTCTAGATACTCTTAATATTTCTATTTTCATCCTATTCACTATGAATACTGTTTTTTTCTTTCATGCATTATTTTTTCCTTGTATAAGAGAAATATCCATGTTTTAGATTTATAGCTAGAAAATGAAGTATTAGGCCTCTTTCTGACCTGTAAGAGGGAATTAAAACAGAAGTATAAACACCTCCTCTTAGGTTATCCTTTGGGGAGTTATCCTATATATAATACACCCACATCACACTGTTTCCTCTTCTACACCTCTACAATAAATCTGAAGGATGGAGTTTAAGGTCTGTGAGAGGGAGAATGAAAGTGGTAAGGTGGGACAACTAGGGAGGCAGTATTGATTCCTTGATTTCCGTACCTCTGCCAGAGAGTGTAGTGTGTCGAGATCTCCTGCCAGGAAAAACAAATCACGAGGCAGAAGTGATGGATGTGGCACTCCGGGATCTGGTGGTTTCGCCATCTGGATGGCCAATGCTGTATATCAGCCTCATGCACAGCAAATTAAATTTACATTTGGACGGCTTCCCCAGGCCTCACGCTTTGCAGATGCAACTGAAACGGCCCTCCGCCGCAGCACCCTTAATGGGCTTGATCTATCATTTCCAGGACTATTATGTAAAGATGATGTTGGCCCGTGTTCAGAAAGTCAGAATGATGTTACCGTCACAGCAAAATCAGATTAAGAGTAGCCAAATGGATGTTCGGCAAAATGACATCACCTTTCATTATCTTAAGATGAGTCAATGCTAATCCAAATAGAAGATGTTTTGATGCACATTTAAACATTAGTGACATAACAGCACAAATGCAATAAAATCCAGCGTTCATCTTTATTTAGGGGCCTGATGCACTCTTTACCAGTTTTTTTTTTTCTTTTTATTCACCACAAAATTACAAACAATGGGCAGAGCTTTATTGCTGCAGCTCATCCTACTAAGCAGCACTTCATATCCAAAAGTCTAACCTGGCCTTGAGGAGGCTGCCATGCTTAAATGAAATGACCTTTAACGCAGAGCTGATCAAATGGCCTGAGGCAAGACTATAAAAAAACATTGCAGTATAATGTTTTACAGTGTGCTTTTTTCTGGTCCGTTGTTTGCCCTTTCCCATTTTCTAAGACGGCACATTCTATCATCTTTGGTATGTGTGTAGTCTGAAATGGATTTAATAAAAGAGCATGTACATTAGGTGAACATAGATTTCTTTTTTGTATGCTTATTTTGTAAAAGATAGAAGGTAATATTGATTTAAATTTCTATTTCTCTGTATTTTGTTTTCTGTGTTTTTAGGGATGTTATTTTACATTCAGTGCCCAATTGTCCTCTAAATGCCAAAGGCACATTTGACGGCTTCTTCCAATCCCTTGACATTGTAAATATTTGCAAAGCCACAAAGGCTACTGAAACACAAATTGAGCATGTGGGTTGACAATTATGTTGTGAACCTGAGCCTTCACTGTTCTTCAATAATCTGATCCCATTTCTGTAAAGAAGCTGTAGCCTGGAAAACGGCGCAGCAGCTGCTACTGTGCCAAGGCAGCGTGTGGTCGTGTTGACAGATAAATTCAGCAACCAAATAGTGTAGCTGTCTGGATTCACATGCCATCTGCCCGCACTCTCCTTAACCTAAGCCTCTAGAAATGCCACTTTTGGTCGTTTCGAGTGGAAATCATCTCACCTTGTTTATACGGCTGAAGAATTTTATGCCCTCACCTCTGTGCCTATGTACCTCTCTCTCTTTTCAGACAACTGAGGACTCGATGGTGGCTTCAGCGGAGTGTCCAAGTGATGATGAAGACATTGATCCCTGTGAGCCGAGCTCAGGTGGGTTAGGTTAGTCATCTCTTTTTTATTCTACTTCTCTTTGGGTGTGTCAGTGTGTCTTTGTGTGTCATACATCACCAGAGGTATAGGTCATTACACACCGCACAATCCAATCTGCACAGTCAAACTGTGCAGATTGGAGTTGTGAGTAAGATTTAAGGTCTTACTCACAACAGTTATGTTTTTTCTGCTCACTGCTGACTTTTCTGTACCTACTGTAACTTGATCTCAAACTACAGAGTACAGAAATGTGACTTAGGAATCACTTATTTTATTTTGTCTATAGTATTCATGGTGTTTTTAAATTAAATAAGCTTGACTTTCATCTCAAAATATCAGCTACAGCAACTATATTTGGATTGTTTAAATAGACTGTACTTTCCTTTATGAGCAAACCTCTTTTTGTGTTTACTGAAAACCTAGATAAGAAAATAGAAAGGAAGCCAGACAGACTACAAACTAGAGTTAAATAGTAATCTAAATAGCTAAATTGATCATTATTTAAAAATGTATGAAGCAAGTTGACCTGACAACTTTAGCTTTCCACCATGGACACAGCTTCATAGGACGCTCATCAAAACCCTTGTATTATTTTGGAGGTTTAAATCACTTCATGTTTATATCAGGACATCACTGGACTAGAACTAGAAATTATCTAGAGGACCAGCTAATCTGAATTCATGCTTAACAAAGATGGAGAGATATTTATTTACTGAAAGTCAGTCAATAAATACATCTAAGTTTTCATAAATCTAAATCTGTTTCATAGAATTGACTCTGTTTAATGAAAAATCATCTAATTTCACCACTCTGAATGTGTTAGACTTTGATCTATAGATGAACAAATGCAGTTCAGATTCCAGACAAATAGAAACTTTAAGATTTGTGCAGAAAATGTCTATTTAGCATCCATAGTCAGTGGTTTAATTCTAGCCATTACAAATCATTCATATCTTGTGTCCCATTTTGTCACCATTTCTGTTTTCCAGGTGGTTTTCAAATCACCGTCACATAAACAATTTAAAAGTGATGGGAATTTCTTTATTGTGTTTGTAATGGAGTGTTGTCTAGCCACCCGGTGAGAATTATTCAACATTCGACTCTGTCAACATAATGTGGCAGCGCAAAAACGTCTCAAATAAAGATGGAGTGTTAAGTTTGAACAACACGCTGTCAGAGATCCACTGTTTGTCAAGAATGAGAAATATCATGGTGTTTTAATAATCTGGACCTTGTGTCACAATATCATGTCAAATCCATAGTGTTCATGTAATACTGCAAACAAAGGCTTCCTTCATGGCAAGATATTGAAGGGCTGCTTGTCGTTTGCCTTGTGTTCAGAAATGTATTAATTTAAACATAAGGATTGGGGCTATCTTATTTTCGTCAGCTTTCATGTTTGTCAGTCTTCAGTTCACCCAGCGGCATTGCTAAACAAAAGTGTTGCATGAGCAACAAAAACTACACAATGTTCTGTCTGTTTGCTGTCCCTACAAGCAGATGTTGTTACTGTGTTTTAATTGTTCACCTACAGTATTTGTTGACAACAGCTCAGAGCATTTGTTAATATGCATAGAGGGGAGTTCTCATGGAGACAGGGAAAAACAATTGCAATTATGAAACCTATGTGACTTCAAAATATTACATAGAAAATGGATAAACCCAGAGAGGACTGTATGATTTTTACAGATGTGCACAGTGTCCCCACTGTTGTTAATTAAATTCTACAGCGGGCAGTGCAAGTTTATCCTGTTGTTTCTCATACGCTGTTGTTCACTGCGGCTGCACGCAACTCCCCTTGGATATAATGATTGAGGTGAATGTCAGTTGTTTTGTTCTTATAACACCAACACATTTAGTCGGTCTAAAGATTTGTGTTTAAAGAACCCAGATGAGTTCAAAATAAAAAAGGCACTTATTGCTTCCCCAAAGGGTTACAAGAATACAGCCTCACTCTGACAATTTGTGATTGTAAATCTGTTTGTTCCCCGCATTGCTTGGAAAACTTTTAATCTCTTTCTCTTGCCACACATGGAGGGCAATTAGGTCTAACCCTAGCATCTGCCTATGAAAACAGGGATTTTCAAATGCATTCAGAAGTGATGAGAAGCACTGAGAACAATTAAGTCCGAACTCAAGGCTCCCTGCTCCATTTAAATGTGTTATTGATCAGTATGTGGTTGTAAAACCTCCACTAAATTAATGCCTGCCTCACAGCAAATGATATCTCCTTTCTAGTCTGAATGTCTTCCTATTCTTCTGGCTTTCCACTTGCAATATTAAATGTACTCTTTTTCCTCTAATTCTGATTTTTCATTTTTGATTTATATAAAGAGAGCATCACAATAAGTATTCCAACGTGCATTTGTTACCTTAGGCAAATATTATACCTGGAAGAGTACAAGTTCACACAAGCAGCATACATTATCGTTTTTTGTTTTTTTTTTGACAAGGGCATCTGCCAAAACATCCATTGCAAACAATGTGAAGCTTTGGGACGCATCCTCCTCATGCTGTGCATTCTTCTCCTTTTGTGATCGCTGAGGGGGATTTGACACCAGAGCTGTGGGCTCCCAGGGTGGCAGCTGTCTAACACTGTATCCTGATTAATATCTACATCCAGAGAAGTTCGCATACTCTGCCAAGCACTCACCTTGTCTCCGTCAGGCTTGCTGCTTACAAAATCTAAAGATATTGTTGCTGATAAAAGTACAACTTACTCATTTTACTGTTTTAAGCCGCTTACTTTAGTAATACCAAGGATGTAAGGTTTTTCATGCTATATAACCTGAGAACTTTTTCTGGCTGCAAACTCTAAGCAGCAGCCAGAACTGCAGACACTTTGTGCCCGTGCCAACCTCTGCACTCATGTATGACTACAGTATGATAATGTTAATTCATAAGTGAACCCAGGAGGTGAGCTCTGAAACAGACTATTATGTGAGCTGTACATGGCAAGGTCAGCTGTAGATCACTCTGTATCTCAGAGGATTCCTATCCCCCAGCGGTCCCTTCCAGCCACTCAAAGACATGAATTGGGTAAGCTTGCTTATTGCCATGCTTTATTACCCTTACTTCCGGAAACCATGGAGGAGCACAGCTTATCACTTGGCAGGACTCAGATTAGATCACGCTGCACCAAATTGAATCCTCCCCCCTGGTTTCGGAACCAACAGAGGAATACAGAGGGGCATGATGCAGCAACACATCTGATTTGTAAGAGGAGGAGGATTCAGGAGTGCTCAGATTCTCGGCAGCCCATCTCTGACAGCTGAATATCACTGCAACAGTGATTACAATAACATGTTATACTGCTATCTTTGTGATGCTGGTTGGGGAAAAAATGCAAACCACAGTGCTTCAATAAGATTTACCCTCAAATTCTTAGAAAAATAATCGAAATATATGTAGACAATCTGCATAATGACCTCACCTCCAAGGTGTTCTTATATAAATGCCGAATAAATCCTGGCATTTAGCTTAAACAACTTCTGCAGTTTTCTCCGAGTAGGAATAGCTCATTTGAAGGCCAATATGAAGTGCCTGCCAATCAGCTGGAGAAAATATAGATACAGACTTGGTTGTGTGAAAATAGCCCAGCGAACATTCTGGCAAGATCACAGCTGGCGCTGATTTTCCAGCCCTAACCTCAGTTTTCATGGTGAAAGTTAATGGAAGGGGTTGCTGCGGAGCTGCATGGGGTCAGGTGGAACGGATGTCTCTTACCTACCTGCCTCATTTCATTGGCATCAAGCCTGCCGCTGTTGGAGGGGGCGAGGAGGTGCAGATGCTGTATGTGATCCACATCCAAGGTTACATGTTACACTCTGCAAATGTCTTAGTTCCGCATTATGTTTTGTTATTTCTTCTCATCTCCATCAATTCTCTGCAAAACCAGACAGTAAATGAGTAATAAAGAACATCAAAAACTAAAAAACACCCCAGAGAACTGCAGAGAGAACAACTGGGAAGATAATTTTGATGAAATTTGATTCATTCAGATGTTAATGTCAGTAAATGTGTGTATGCGTTTCCAAAACTTCAACTCATGATTTTTCTTATATTTTTTAATAAATTTAACAATTAAAAGTAGACTTTTAAAATCTTTCAGAAATGGTGGATCCCATTAGTATCTCAGTGGTCTCCATATAAACGTGTATGTGTGTTTGTTCTATATGTATTTTTTGTTTGGTTTAAACTTTCTCATTGAACAATGGTCAAAGTAAAGTCATGCCACAGTGGGCATCTATCTTCTGGGAGAAAATGATTGAAAAGCACGTTAGCTGAATTTAATTTATCTTTCGTACTTAAAGGTGGTGAGGGTCTCATGAGACTGCTTGTAGGATATATGGAGAAACACACCTAACAACATAGGTAACTCTTGATGAAGAAAGTGTTCAGCTAACACCTTCACGAGGGAGATATGTGATGTTTTTCATTCATTTGATAATTTATGTTCAAAATTCGTAATTGATTTTCTTTTTTCTGTCTTTAGATCTTGATGTGTGAAATGCAAAAATGAACTAAAAAAGATCTCACTGAAAAGAAATTAGAAGGCCACTTTTCAACCAAAGTGTTTTCCTCTTCAAATTTACAATTCATTTCCCCGTTAGAGTGCACAAAATAGAACGAAACCACCTTGAGCATGCCAGCTGGATTTTTTTAGCCTTCCACCATCATTAATTAAGCTCAAAGATTAATTGTGATTTCTTTAAAAGCAATAAGCTCCCTGACAAACACACCAAGCTGCCTCAGTTACAATTTTAGTTTCACTTATCTGCATTTCACAAAAAAAAACAAAGAATAAAAAAAATGTTCAGCCCCTTACTCTTAGCTGCAGCAGACCTTCACTGTGAATTGCCCAAAGGCGGGTTAAGGTTAATCATCTCTCGTTTCCTACTCTCTCTGTGCTCTCTCATCATATTCTATCCTCAAGCATTCCGCTGTGACATTAGCAGCTACTAATGTGTTTGACATTTGTTTTAATAGATTTAATTTATGGGTGTGGAAACAATACATAGAGTAAACCAATAAATCAAACAGCAAATGAATACTCTCCTTAACCCCAGTGGCAATGACTGGAATGCACCCAGCCAAGAGAAGAAGAAATAGGGTAAATTATTGCTTTAAAAGTAGCTGTAAGATTAATGAAACATTAAGAGCACTGTGGTGGTTTAAGAGGTCACTGCCCACATTTAATAGGTTACTCAATCATACACAGCTGGAACTCTATATGTTATTTTGTTCTTTGCTGAAAAAAATAGACTGTTCTCTTGACTGCCACTAGCAGGGGTGATTTTAGCCAAACAAAAAAGAATGCTTATTTAGTAACATCACAACTCTCAACCTTTATCCTCATGCAAATTGATATTTCTGGGGGGAGCGCAGGGGGTTTCAGTATTTTCCCAATTTATCTTGACATTCCCAAGGAATTTTGCCATTTTGTTTGTTTTCCCTGCACTTTTTCACTAAGGATTAGGCCATTCCTCTCATATTTCTACATTCTATTTTAAATGAAGTGTGTTCTGGGAGAAAACAGGATTTCACACTTACTGTCAGTCTTTCTCTGAACTGATCCCCCACCCATATTTATATTTTCAATTATTCTTGTTTTCCTACTGCACATCTTTCTGGTGTGGTGACATTGATGCTAACACAATGTGTCTGCGCATAAGCTTAAGTAGGGCATGAAAGACTTTGCTTCACAGAAAAAAAGAAAGAAAAAGCAGAACCACAGGTCATTTGCAGCAATATTATGAGAAAATAAAAGCTCAGAAGTAATGTGGAGATATCAAATAAGTGGAATAAATTCATAAAGATAAAATATCAATGTCAGTCTTTTAATCTGTAAAAACAAATGTCCCTTCACATCTTGTCAAATCTGTGCAGTGACAAAAACTTTAATCCTCTTGTGTTCTGACAGCAAGAAAGGATTTTTTTATTGCTATTATGTCACACAATTATGAAATATCTAGCCTCAGATTATCTACATAGATCACAAATATAGATCGCAGAAACGTGTGAGCTGACACTTTAGGAATCTAATCAAGAGATAAATTCCACACTTGAGGCATTCAGGCCAAGTGAGCTCAGTCCTCTACTTTCATCTTGGCTCCTTTAGTTGAATCCCTCTGGGGAAAACGGTTTAAACAGCACCATACCTTTTACCAGGCTAAATCAAAGACCTTTTAATAATTCTCCCTCCATTTCATGCTCACCCAGCTCACAGCTCATCATCCACCATCAGCATAAGCGGAGCCACTTCAGAGACACACATGTATCACGAGGCACACTGCCAGAGTGTCTCAAGAACATGATGGCTTGCATCACTTCTTGAGGACACAAAGATAATTAAAGAGGGAGGAGGGGGATTTAATAAATGCTCTGGCTCTGCTGCTGTTGATACAGTGACCGGTCCCCAGACTGATCCCCAGCTCTGTGACAGCTTTGACAGCTAATGATATAACTGGTTATGTAAAATGTGATAGTGTTACACTAATTTGGTTGACAGATTAACAGCAAAATATCACAAAGCAAACCAACTAACTCTTGGTTCCTATAGAAGCAGCTTACTGCCTAAAAACCATTTAAAGTATAGCGCCTTTCAAAAGTATGCAGACAATTAAACTTTTCCAGAATTTGTCACAACCACAAACCTAACTGTATTGTCAGGTTGTTTGGGTTCTAAAAAGATTGAACTATGTTAAGTGATGTATAGAAAATATGTATCTGAAAAATGTGCCTATAGTGTGTGAAACAGCCTAGCAAAATCAATAAACAGGAAAATTCTCTACAAATAATATTAAGTTACGTTCCACAGAATAATCTATGATTACTTGAATTTGAGAATACAGACCCACGAACAGGGACGGCTCCACTGCATTTCCAAACTTAAAAATTTATGTTCACATACAGCATTTATGCAGTCTGACTGAGTCTGAATTTTTTTGTAAAAATTGGCTAAGCTGATCGGGATATACTTTAAAGGTTTGTCCCCATCAGCTATAATTTCAGGTGGTTCTCCAAAATACCAACTCAAGGAAAGTGAACAAACCATTTTAAAAGTATTATATCCCATTCATTTTATAGTTAGGTGCTGTTTTATGTAAGTGATTTGCAGAACGCCCTCCTAAAACACATTTGATTGACTGGCTGTAACTTGACAAAATGATCACATGAAACCCATAACTAAACGAAGTGTTGCCCAGGTGATCAATTTATTTAAAAGGATACTTCTCTCTCATCATCTCAGCATAAGCGGAGCCACTTCAGAGACACACGCGTAAGCTATCACGAGGAAAACTAGTGGCAACGGTTAATAAAAGGTCAAGTCCAGCCAGTTTATTCTATACATCCTCAATTGCAATACTTGTTTCATTACTTCCAAATAAGCCTCTCACATGCCTGAAATAAACCAAACCCCACCACCAATCCCCCACCCCACTCTGTGTCTTCCTTCATCCGTGACCCCTATCAACCTGCTCACCCTGTGACAAATTACCAAACAAATGAACCCTCACTCTGGAGACAAATGAGGAAAAATAGTCTTTGAAGAGAACCATTTATTCAAATCCCACTTGACAGGAGGGTATCTCTGATCCTATTTCTTTCCTTGAGTGCATGTGGCAAGAAAGAAGTCAGGCAAAGAGAACTGAAATCCACAACAGGCTTTTAAATGACATGTTCCCTGATATCTTCGCCAAAAGGCCTCATGTATCCAGGCTGAAGAACCCTGAGAGAATTAGGAGAAAAGATGCTTTTTAAAAAAACAAATTGCTGTGGCAGACGGACGCTTGAAGCCGAAGCAATCTCAGCATTTACGTGTTTTGATTGTTCGGTTTTATGGCCGCCATTGTTCTCATCCTGCTGTTGCTTTTGTTTATCGCTTGCATTTCTGCATCTCTTCTTGAGAAATAGAGGCAAATGATTTGTGGCGAAATGCCTGAAACATTAACTGTTGTCCTTGTAAGTAAACCAGCAAGGACTTTATGATGGCCCTGAATGTGATACTGTAATTTAAATCTCACTGTGGGATGAGATGAAGAGGACAAAGTTATTTTGGCAGCTTTAACACAAGTGCAATCCTTCAAAAGTTAACCCTCCTGAGTTTACCTCCATCGCATCACAAGCGCACCCCTGCTATGCTGCCAAGAAGCCAGGCGCCACTTTAAGGTCATTTTCCCCATGTCTAATTTTACCCTTGGGTACGCTTGAGTAGAGCGTATGAGAGCAGCCATCATTTTAAACACTTGTTTCAGGCGCTATTTCTTTCTCAGTTTATGTGCCTCCGTTCTGAGGTGATGGAGTGCTAATGAACAGACAGGCAGATGCAATTTGCCTGAGGTCCTTATGTGGCTTTCTTGAAGGCCTGATGTCGAACACATTACAGTGCCTCAGCTCAATGTGAGGGAGATTGGGGCTCACGGGTAACAAATGGCCTGAATCATGAGATTCATCAGGTGATCTAGTGGACTATGGCAGATTCAATCAAGCGGCGGTTTGAAATATTCTACCGAGACTAAGTGAGAGCTAATGAGCTGCTATGAATGCATATCGTTATAGACTAAACTTGAAGGTTCTCTACTATATTCAGTGTTGTGTATGGTCACTGTTGACTAGTCTTTGTTAAGATATATATTTTTAGCTGCCCATAATGAAAGAAAGGAAGAATCGTGGTCAGCTAATTGAGGCTTTAACGTCTTAGTATGAATGCAGTCTGGGGGGAGCCAATCAACAGATCCAGGCAGAAGGAAATAACAAAGCCCAGAGCTGGAGGTGTCAGATCACACAAGAAGAACAGCGCACTGTGGGACTTTTGTCACATGGCTCACCGCTGATATTTCAGATTGTGGCTGCCTGCCTCCTTAACTCTTCTAGCTCAGTTAGCTTACAGGAGTAGCCAGCCAAGGTTTTAGATTAAACCCCCGGAGTTTCAGACAGAGGTCTCTCCCTTCCATCAATCTGTTATCTACTCTCTGAACTCTTTTGACTTTAAAAGGACAGACAACAAATATGAAAAAAGCTTGATGTTTAATACCTGAACAACGGCTTGCTGGGGACGTGCCTAGTCAACCAGTGGCTTTTGCCCACAAGGCGAGGGCATTCTTCACACCTGTCTGCAAGGATAAGTGGGCTTGTCACAGGCAAAGCTAATCTGTTGCAACACTCAGT
This sequence comes from Brachyrhaphis roseni, assembly GCA_903066815.1. NCBI lineage: Eukaryota > Metazoa > Chordata > Actinopteri > Cyprinodontiformes > Poeciliidae > Brachyrhaphis > Brachyrhaphis roseni. Next base: position 17,672 of record CAEFZY010057666.1, read on the forward strand.
CACACTCAATCCCCTGGTGGAACGCTGCGCTTGTCCTTGAATGTTTGCTGGCACTGGAAGCATACTTGGGTCGCTGATCGGTCTAAACGTGGTGGAAAACATGTCAATGAGGAGCAGCGGCCTCTTGTCTCTTTACAGACAGCTTTGAGGACTTTTGCCCTTTACAGTTAGCACTTTTAATGCTTCTAGCTCCGGAAGGAACAAACTCATCCTAACACAGGGATATATGCTGTCTGCGGAGGTAATTAGCTTGTGAATAACACAGTTCAGCATAGTGCCTGTCTAAACATTAAAACGTCACTCAAGCAGAGACATATATTGAGTCTGTATTTTACCTGATAAAACCTACAACACAGAGACAGCATAAAACAACAAAAGGAGCTATCAAATGCACTGAGTCAGTCTTCTTATGTGTAATCACCACCCTATTCACTGGTGAAAATTATACTTTCAAAGTAATCACACATTTTAACATCGTATTGCATAAACTTTGCATTTATGGTTTTCAGAAATGTTTCCCGTGGTAATTTGTAATAAGTAGGTGGAAAAGCATATTTTTGTTCAATCATAAAATAAGGACTGGAGTAGATGAAACAAAGTGCTTACACAAACACAAACATCAATACCAGCAAAATGTTGTTGTCTATGTTTCTTTTTGATGTAGTTAAGTTGCTTTGGACTGAAGACTGAGTCCTTAGAGGAGAAGGGAGATACTTGTTGGAAAATATTACTCTGAATAGATCAAAGGAGTTGAAGGGTGACTTGTGAAAAAGAGAAAAGCTAAATACATTTTTAGAGAAATGGTTTCATTTAAAAGCTGAATAATGCAATTATTTTTATAGCACACCATTAACTGAGAAAAATAAACAAGAGATAAAAGAAGAAGAACAAATTGAGGCATGGTAGAGGGGAAAAAGACAATGAACATCAATAAATACAATTAATGGTTGTTTTTATTTTATTCAAACATAATAAAATCAATGTCATTAGCTTCTGTATCTGAAACTTACAATTTATGCTTCCCAGCTGAATGGGACAGACAGTTTAGCTATATGAAGAAACTCTGAAATGATTTTATTAGAGCTAAGGAGCAACTAGAATAAGATTCAGTCTGATCCAAAACACTGCAGCTGTCTAAGGGTCAAGTTAAAGTATTTGTGAGCACTGAAGCACCTGCAAACCAGAATCTGCATGCGCTTCTAATTTTGATACTAGAAGCAGAACCACCCTGAAACAAAGCAGTGCTTTGTGAATTCCCTTGTAAGTTTTGAGTAGTTTGTTTGAGATATTTGGATTTAACAAAAAATAATAATAATCTTGACTCCTCTATGTGGTTTCTGTGTTTGATTCTAACTTTGGAGACAGTAAACTTCACAGTAAAGCAGAACCTCTTGCAGAATTATATACCAGCACGAACATTTTCCAATGTTTTAAGAAGTGGGTGTTTTTATGGTTTAGAGGATTCTAAACCTGACCTGCAAGCAGCAAAAAAGCCTGTTTAAGATTTTAGAGACTCATCTTTAGCTAGTTGAGAGACAAGATCCACCAGTCAGATGGTGGATCAGACTGGTGGATCTTGTCCACCAGTCAAGATCCACTGGCAAAAAGACAAAAAGAAATCCACTGGTGGATCACCAGTGGATTTCTTTTTGTCTTTTTGTCAAAGACAAAAAGAAATATCCACAGGATGAATATATCAATTTAATTTGAAAGTTTTTTCCACAGCATCTGTTTGTAAATGTGTTTTATTAAAAGTACGAGGAAGAAAATCAAAGAGAATGTTCTTAGATTCTGAGAGTTTTGCAGAACTGATGACTAACACAAAAATCCAACAGACAGACATGACAGAGAGACTGGGTGATATCAGGCAGCTCATGTGTTTCCAGAATACGTTCGATAGAATGGCATTGTTTTGGAAACAGAAGTGGGAGCTGTCTTTGGCTCAATCTGCTTAGTCAGCTGAAGAATTGTTTCTTTGTGAGAGATTTATTTTTAGCGACTGTGTGATACTGTCATGCTGCTTGAGTATGTAAGGAAAGCTGAAAATGTCTGTTCATTCATGACTGTGCTCTAAAACGCGCAATGAGCCACAAGCTTTTAGTTGTTTTGTTCAGTGAATCCCGGACACAGTAGTTTACCTATCGGTTTTGTCTACACATTTAGCAGATTTCCCACTCTTCCATCTCTGATTTTTTTTGCCAACCAGTTTCCTCCTCTTGGGTCAACAGCAGAAGGTATTCCAGCTGTATTAAAAATTGTATCTGTTGTTGCTTGTTGAGGAAGCTTTCAGTTACTGAGCTTTGCTCTGTTGTACAAGCTGCCTTCTGGCCTCTAACATCTACATTCGACAGTGAATTACAATCGTCTTATTCTCCAAGGCTTTGAGTTAATTACTGTCTGTCTATGAGTGGGTAGGGATGACTTGCATTGTTTACTATATGTTTTTGCAATGTGTTCACGAGTTACATTGTAGTACTGTGGTAGTGGTTAATTGAAATTTTACATTTCATTTATTTTCTTATATTTGTGATGAGCTTATTTTTATAAAGTTAAATTTATTTTCTTATTTTGTTACCATAGGACAAACGTTTTATTAGAGTCTTGTGATTCTTGGTTTATATATGTAAACAAAGTACTGGGATCCATGACACTAATTGCCAATTTGACAGAAACTACTAGCAAACTTCCCCATATAAGAAAATACTTAAATATTTTTCACATTTTGTGAACTTAATTTTGCAAATCTCCATGACTCTATGTTGAATTTTTTTTTCAATAGTCTTTTTTCAATAGACTGCACAAAGAAGCTCAGTTGAGTGGAAAATGATAATAAGCTTTCATTAAAAAAATAAATAAGTAATAGAAAGTTGTGACATGCATATGTAATCCACACCCTTTTAATCTGATATTTGTAAATAATATCCAATTTCCTTTGAAAGTAATCTAATGAGTGTGTTTAATCGATGCTTACAGCTTCACTGAAATTGAACTCAAATTTAACCTTGTCAAATTTCAAGTTGACAAGGTTGGCAGGTGGCTTGTAGAACCACCAGCAGTAACAAGTGGTTCTACAAAGTGAATATAAATGCATGCCACACTTTTCAGATCCGTATTTGTGAAAATGTTGTAGTTCTTTTTCTTACAATTCACAGTTATGCGGTACTTTGTGTTGGTCTGTCTTGGTAATTTCCATAAAATACATCAAGGTTTGTAGTTTTAATGTGACAAACATCAAAAAGGTTAAGGAGCATGACCATTTTCTGTAAGAGACATCATAGTATCCCAAGCATAATCTCTCATGTAATGTCTAGTCATAGTTCATGTGCTAAAAGCAGCTTTTTAAAATTCAATTTATTGCTTAAAATCTTAATATGATAGCAATGATAAGACTTTGAAGTAAATGCATGTTAGAGCCTGTTTAGTAACTGTATGTATTTGTTTTGCCTGCAGCCAGTCCCACAGGATCTGGACCGAAGGGTTACCCGGGCACGTCTGAGGTCTTCCGGGAGTCCAGCAGCACAACGGGGATGGTGGTTGGCATTGTAGCAGCAGCTGCCCTGTGTATACTCATCCTCCTTTATGCTATGTACAAGTACCGTAACAGAGATGAGGGATCATATCACGTGGATGAGAGTCGCAACTACATCAGCAACTCAGCACAATCCAATGGCACAGTAGTCAAAGAAAAACCCGTCAACAACCCAAAAACCTCCAGCAAGAACAAGAAAAACAAGGACAAAGAGTACTATGTGTGACTGAGGACCCTTTGGTCTTTTCTAGACCGACATCTGTCTCAAAGATAGATCAGGACATAAACATGTGTACAGGATAATAACAAAGATGAACAATATTTAGTCATTTTTTCTTACAAGCTAATGCCCTGCAAAATAAACTGAAAATAAAAATATAAATTTCTTTACTCTAAAGAACCCCAAACAAAAAGGACATACTGTCCAGAGAGAGACTCAAAGGAAACGGACTGGCTAATATTTAAAGTGAACCAAACAATAATAACCCATGTGTGACTTGTTCCTGGGCCAGAGTAATGTCACCCATCTGTCATGTTTCTGGGAACAGAAGAGCACAGACGCATTTAGCAGACAGAGATTCAACATTACAAACTGCATTTACATTGCCTGCGTTTGTGTGGTTGACTTTTTTTTCTAGAGAAAATGGCACACTGCATCAATAAATACATACCATAAATATGCCAAACATTGACTCCAGAAGGGAAGGACGGAGGAAAAGACAGCTCATGGTGGAACATTTCAGGCCAAAGCACTCACCGAAGAGGCAGTGAAGTCCGGCCAAGACTTATTTGTTTCACTGAGCTGTTGCAGTGTAAAGATTAGAACAGATGGTTGTTTCTCATGAAATGGTCTGATTTACTAGGACAGTTCTTTGAAAGAGAAAGTGGAGACCTTCATGTTCCACGTTGTGTGATCTTTAAGGGACGGCGTTTCTCCTCGGATTCCTGGGGATCTGAGAAAAGGTTACCACCTGGGAGCCATGCACGCAAATTATCTTATTACAGTACATATGTTTATAAACAGTACAACCACATCTATATGTGCTTTCTGGACTGTGACAAAGTGGTGTTTTATAGCCTGTTGTAAAGATGATGCAAAATATAACTGCTCCTCAACCATTTTGGAATAAAATCTATTAAAAAAGACAATAAAAATAAAGACATATGTGTTAATAGGTGTTGCTAGACATAGAAGATTTTATGAGGACATGTTTTTCTCTCAGTTGAATGTTCATTTGAAATCTCCTTGTTTTTACATGTATTCCTATATAGTTTTTATACAAATGCCAACCTGAGATAGATAATCCTGGACCAGTAATAGCCTATCCATTCCCAAAAACCACACAAGACACCAACAGTGGAGTCTTGTGTGAATCTCTTTCAAGGAATCACTGCCTTTCTCCTCCATCCTGATTTAAATAGGTGAAAATGAAGAAGAATATGAGTCGTGATGATTATGAGGCTAGATGATGACAAAGATACAGAAAAATTCATTTGTGTGCGTGTTTTTGTTTTTTTTTTCCCCAAAGCGGTACTAAAACAGTGGACAATGTGTGCTTGGGCTGACCCTAAATCCTGAGGAGAATAGGTCAAATAAGCCTCCATTTCAACTGTTCTGTGTTTGTTCTGTCATTCTGTCTGTCAAATCTGCTTTCCAAACCTGTACTTGGAATGAGTATGAGGAAAAATGACCATGAACTATAAATGATGATTATGAATTCCCTTTGTTTGCTGCTCTTTTGTTTAATTCCAAGTCTTTTATTTCAAATGTATTTCTTGTACTCCCAAGTTTAAAAGGTTTCCTTATTAAATCTAGTTTTGGAAAAGCAAATTAATAAAACATTAAAACATAGGAACCTCAGCACCTTTAGTATTGTTTGCAATCATGGTGTTGTAAAAAGGAACAGGAATAAGCCACACAATCACTGCAAGTTATATTTACTGTATTTGCGTCCTTCATCTGTACTTTTTCAATAATTGCAAAACGGGCATCAGGAAGATGCCCTTTTCATGGCTATGATAACATTCTTGTCAGATTGCTGAGCTGCTAAATTGACTGTAGAATTGGGAGAAATTATGTTTTATTTGTATTATTTACTTTTACTGTTGCCTCTTATGGAGAACAGCGTGTAAATGAGAACTAGTTCTCAATCATCTCACCTGGTTAAATAAATCCAAGCACTGACGGCTGAGAGAAATTTGGAGAAATGTTGAATGGTTACAATAGACCTCAAAATATAAATGTAGTGGTTTTATGTCTTTTTCTGCATCTACGGTCTGGGACTTCGTTGAAGTTGAACATGGAGCTAAAATATTCTGAATGACAAAATTACTTGCAAACAAACCTTTCTGGCAAATAGGAGTTAGCTATTTCAGTAAATGAAGTCAAAACATGTGATAATGATGTAAAAAATATATTTTGTTGCAGGTTGCAACAGCAGACTCTACTGTTAGTTTTTGAAGGCTGTTGTAGTTCTAGTGGGGTTTATTCATTTTTTGGTGGCCTGGAAGAAAGACAGAGAGAGAAGGGGAAGGCATGCAGTAAATAGACTGAGATCGGAATCAAACCAGAACAGCTGTTTAGTCTCCACAGATGGTGCACCTGCTCCACCACTGAGCCATGTTGCACTCCCTGAGCCTTTCAGCTCCACAACAACTAGATGTTGAGAGCTAAAAAAAATTAAAAATAAGCAATGTTCCCTATTTCCTTCCTGTCATTCCTAAAACTCTGTTGCTTCTGTGTACACTTCTACTTGTCCTCTGTTATTACTTTTTCTCTCTTTTTTGCACAAAATACAATCAACAAGTATCTCTTATTTTCTCCTTTTGCTCACCAACATTTTTCCAAAGAAGGTGACTTTGAGTCCTCCCTCTGCAGGCAACAGATATTCCACCGACAGTAGTTTCTCATTGCAAGCTCTGTCCATATGTTTAAACATTTGACTGTAAGCCCTAACTTCACGGTAAATTCAACCAACATACAACCTCCAGCTACACAGAACAACTGTGCCAGGATCAATATACTATGCCTGGGCCTGATAGCGGATGCCAGAATTACATCAGTACTTCATCCAGTACCAATACTGGATCGGATCGAGGCCATCTGCTGTTGTGATTTAATAACCTTGTGTAAACACCCTTAAGTCTTGTGATAACCGGGTTTTGATTTTTTTTTGTCTACTTGCTCTTCTTTTATCCCAAATCCATGGGACTTCCATTACCCTTAAATCAACTGGATGACTGCAGCCGCGGGAGCTATTCCAGTAATTTCTAATGTTGCATTGAGCCAATAGACTCTAGGAGAGATGCTCAGCAAGCTCACCTCTGTGTACCTTCACACCCACAGATTTGCCTTTCATTTTCTAACTTGTAGCCTTCAATCTTAACTCAAATGACACCACTTGACATTTATCAGCTAGGAAGACTGGTATGAAACTTTTCACCGTTTTATGTGGCATGTTTTAAACTTGGAGTGTTAATCTCTGAGACATGTAAACAGACTCTGAAGTGTAAAACGGGACAAACCGAGGTTCTTTGAGCCAGTTCATCTGTCAGATTTTGATTCCTAATGTGACGTGTATCGACTGCATCCAATTATATGTCAACAAGAGACAAAAATGCAAAGGGAAAAATTTATGTTCAAGAGAAACATATCTAGTACCGTAGTTTGATCAAAGACATTTTATCTACTTATTTCTTTGTTGAGCTTTTTTTTGTCTGGTCAGGCAGGTTAAAGTGTAACAAAACATTAATTAATTAAATGAAAAAAAGAAAGACTGAGCCAAAATATATTCCTCAGAGTAGTCCAAAATCAAAACAACTGCTGACCAAAAAACAGGTAAAACACACATGGAACATTTTGGAAGACATGCTTCCCATTACACCTGAAGGAGAATGTCCAGATCAGGGGTGCTCAAGTTCAGTCCTCGAGAGCTACCGTCCTGCAACTTTTAGATGCAGCCTTACTCCAACAGACAGGGATCAGCTCTGAACAGGCCTGGTAACGAGCCATTCATTTAATTCAGGTGTGTTGGAGCAGGGGTGCATCTGAAAGTTGCAGGGTGGTAGCTCTCGAGGACTGGACTTGAGCACCCCTGGTCCAGATGGTGACCTTAGGTTCATGCTACTTTTAGTTGCATGCAACTATAAAATATAAAAACAATATTGCACAAAGTTTAAAAGACCGATACAAAACAGAATGAAGACACAGCACCCAGAGCCAATGGTAGATTACAGATTAATCTAAATTGATTCCAGTCAGTGCTTAGATTTGGAGTTGCTTAGTCAAAATTCAAACATAAATCTAAATTAAATGCTGTGCAGTTTATCCGTACTAAAAAAACCTTCAATATGAATGAATTTAATAAAAAAGAAAAAGAAAAAGAAAATTCTACAACAGCAATCTAAAATACTCATTGCCAGTCATTGTAAACAATGCCAGGTGTTACTGCCAAAGGTAGCATAAACACTGAGCCAGTTTTAAGGTTTTATTTTTTTTTTTTTAAAGACAGCTTTGTTTGACAGCTTTTTAAATCCATCCATCAGCAATACCCAGTTATTCTTGCAGGATTAAGTCATAACTTAAAACCAAAATTTTACATTTTTAATATTCTTTTTGACGACCTGAAACATTTAAGTGTTATGTAAAAAGCAAAAATAATAGTTTTCACTGGACTTTATCTTCTTTCATAATAACCTGAAAGCAGGAAGGATAGAACCCTGTTTTGTGTTACAAAACAGGGTTCTTTTTGAGTAACTCAAAATATCTTCAAGGAAATCCATCTACAATCTATAAGTCGGAATGTTTCCAGGCCAAGTGGAGATACATTAGGATCATACCTAATGTATCTCCTGCCCTGAGGAGAGGTTGGTAGAGAGCATTTCTTGACATCAGCAGGAAAATATCTCAAACTGTTTAGTTGCTTTAGAAGGACTGTTTTAAACTGATGCATCTTTTATTCAAAGGGCATTATGAGTGAAGAATGTTTAAATTCAGGGTAGTGTGTGCAACATAGGCAAAAGAAGTTCTGTTTACATTTAGTGATTCTCAGCAAAGTTGTGTGTATCTCGAAGGCCTGACATTCAGGCTGAACATGTTTTGTAACTGATAAAATATTCACAAAGCCTTGTTTTTGAAACCTGCATTGTTTGTATTGTCTTGAGGCCCCCCGTTTCTTCTCTTTCATGAATACCGCAGCCAAAAAAAAAAAGCTTTGTTTAGGGCATAAATGCATTGTGCTTTATATTATTTGAGGAAGTGCTTATCACAACATGAGCTGTGTAGCAAAACCGGCGGTCAAATGTCCACAAGCTCTCAGGCTTGGAAGTAAAGATTATGGACCCAAAGAATTTTTAGTGTGTTTGGTTGCCACAAGAAAAGCATTAATGTTAAAATTTCATCTCTGTTTTGCACATATTTCTTTCAATGGTTGCATTTTTTTCTTTTGTCTTATCCCTGCATCCAACAGCTTACTCACATATTTTTCACACAAAAGCTTCCTTGGGGAAACACTGTGATTGCTGTTAACAAGACTAGGTAATAATGAAATACCAATCGCAAGCTCACACCTTTATTTCAGCAAACATCTTTTATGCAACAGACAAAAAAAACAGCTCATTGGCTGGAAATATATTTTTGGCAACAAGCTTATCCTCTCCCCTCACCCTCCCTCCGCATTTCTCACTTTCACACACAATTTCTTTGTCCCTGTCCTCTGAATTCATCCTGCACCATTTTTCTGTCTTACTCCGGCTCCGTCCTTCCATCTCAGCTGGATGTACCAGACGTCCCTTTAATTCGACATACTAATGTAATTTTCCTTCCCTATAATCATTCATTTTTCCGTTTTCATGCCCTCTCCCCGAACTTGAGACAACCCTGGTGGATTGTATTTCACAGCAGTACACCAGGTTCCAATTTATTTTAGTATTTGTTTAGAAGCCCCATGCTGGTTTGATGCGAATCAGTGTTGCTTTATTGAAGGAATCTTGGCTGACCAGGTTAAAGTGAATGTGATTATGCCATATTATGAATTTATGTAGGTTAATGTTCATAATCAAATACAAATTAATCTGAGGTCATACTGAAAATATGGTCAGATTTATAAGATGACAAAGGATAATTTATCTTACAAGGATAAAATGTAGAAACAATGCACTTACTCTGAAAGTATAACGACTTCATAAATATACAGCTCTGGGAAAAAAAAAAAAAAAAAAAAGAGACACTGAACTGAACCCTATTGAAAACCTCATAGGTTTATTAGCAAATATTTGTTTCTGAACTCTTCCTAAATTAAAAAATATTATTGTTTCTAAATGAATATGAACTTGTTTTCTTTGCATTAATTGAGGTCTGAAAGCACTGCATCTTTTTTATTATTTTGACCATTTCTGATTTTCTGCAAATAAATATGAAATAAAAACAAAATTTTTGCTTGTAAGTTCAGAGACATGTCAGTAGTTCATAGAATAAAAGAACAATGTCCAGTTTACTCAAATACCTATAAAGATAATTTTAAGTGGTCTCTTAATGTTTTTCCAGAGCTGTATATAATTCTTAGTTTAAAACCAAGTTATCTTTTATTTAAAAATGAACAGAAATCATTTGTGTTTAACTGCTAAAATTCTTGATTTCATCTATTTATAACAATTAGGTTGAACCAGATTAAAAAATGTATTAACTATACTTTAAATTAAGAAAAACATAACATTTCAGTTATACTATGCATTTTTCTACAACATAAAACTAATATTTAAGGATAAGTAAAAAACTAAATAAAATAAAATGCTTGATTTCCCAACAAGTTGAATAATATTATTAAACAAAAGAAAGTGAAGTAGCCCACATTTAAACTGGCTTTTAAAAAACATGAAATATTATTAATGTCCTCTTTTCTTTAGGCTGAAAGAGTGCTCTACGGATCAGGACAGATACCACCAAACAAGTGGTGGAACAGATGTCAATCCTGTTGCTGTTTTATTTTCTCCTATCTTTATTTGCCCTGCAATGATATCAAACTTAATCCTGCTGTTTAGAAAGCATCTGCCTCATTCTCTTTCTAGCTGTTTGAAATGCTTACTTAGAATACAATGTGCATTTATATTTATTCCTCTCCAGTTAAACTAACTCCATTCAGCACCATTTCACAATAAATTGTTATGCTGTAGTTTTCTGACCCACCTGCAGAATCAAACTAAGGGACACAGGGAAAGTAAAGTTGATTTCCAATATGTACAGCGTGTGAAATGTGCAATTTAGGAGTATCTCTTTCTAGTTCAGCAGGAAGTGGCATCTGGAAGAGGAGAGCACAGTTAAACAGGAGTCTTAACAAGGATTTGAATAATCTGAGAGGAGGCAGAAAATTGGCAGCTTGCGGCTTTGAGACAAGAAGGAAGTTTGTACAGGGTAAGTTTGGTCCTGGTGTGATGATGGAGAGATGTGAGTTCCAGGATGTATCAGAGGATGGAGTGGGCAGAGAGGAAACTTGGGGTACAGGGGACAACTGTTGAAAGACCAGAGGCCTTTAACACTGGACATTTTCAGATAGAAGGTCGGAGCAAGGAAACTGGATTCGACCTGAGAGCACGAGACCTGACTGTAAGTTGAAATCTAGACAGGTTGGCAGAAGATAATTTTACCAGAGGGTTTACACCAGAGTAACAGGGTGGCTAGATCTACCCAACAAGGTTAATCATCCAGCAAAGAGAGGTCGTCATGCAGCTGCTTAAATCCACAGGACGTAATGAGCTAACTGGTGCCAGGTGTGCCTGCTGTTTCTAATGGATCGTCTCCCTATAGAGATCTTCAGGAAAAGGTAGAAACACAAACCCACCAGATTCACACAAACATTTTAACTCACATTACAACACAACTCAATTTAGATACACCAATTTATATTCAATTGCATATAATTCAATTAAATCCGGGTCATAATATGATGTACATTGAGGACAAGGTACTCGATTTCACATCATAATGCCAACAGTGTGTTGACAACATGTTCAGTGGGTCACAAAAGAACCCAGAACAAAATCAACAGAACTACAAGACTCGCTTGCTTCAGTTAAGGTCATTGTTCAAGATTCAAAAACTAAGACAAATACTGGGTAAAAACTGCAGTCTGGCAGAATGGGTCTGCTTCAGGACCTTAACAACTGAAGGTCCTATAATTACTAGAACCACAAAAAGTTTTTCTACCAGAAAATCCTGAAAGGCAGAGTACCACAACAGTTAGAATCAGTTTGTGACCTTAAACTAAAGCACACTTGGATTATGCACCAGTAGAACAATGATCCAAATTACACCAGCAAGCCAATTTGTGAAAATGTCAAATAAAACTAAATAAAGGTTTTGGTCTGGGTTTAATTCCAACTGAGACTAAAAAAAATACAACATTGTGGCTGAATTAAAACAATTCTCCAAAGAAGCGTGGGCCAAGTTCATTCCAGCAATCATAAAACGTGATCATCAAATATTGCAAATGATTGATGGGTTCCTCTTAAGTTGCAGGTGCATCGGCCTAACGTAATTTTAAAAGTTAGAAAACTGGATAAGTCTTCTGAATAAATGTTTCACGCTGTCTCAGGACCACCCCTTCTCTGTCAACGCTGAGCCTCTGGTGGAGAGGTTACAGGGTTGGCGCTTCAGGCCAAACCCAGCAGTTGAGAGCCAAACCTCAGAAGAAAAGAGTCAACATGGCAAGGGCACTGAACACATTCAGGATGCATAGGTGCCATTTATCATGGCTGACAACTGCACCTCTCAGTGCCATTTGAGTTTATTACCGGTACATTTCTCGCCACATAATGATGTTTTCCTTAGCACTTGTCCTCTGAGACTGACTTCAATGAAAAACTGCAGCCAAACTATAAAGGTGACATTTTTTCTCTCCTTTCTTTCTTTCAAAGAAGGGAGAGAAAGAAAAGAATTTGAGGCCATGAAGACAATGCGTACAAGTCATGATGCATATACTTGTCCTGCATGTCTATTGGCTTTTCTTTACAGCAAATATAGTTTTTATTAGTCAGCCTGTTTCTAATCACCGACTCAAAGGAAGGTTCTTGTACAAGCAACAGTCTCTTTGCCGGTGAGACACACAAGATCATTATCTTTGATGATGGTGGTGATGAAGGTGAGGGACAGCTGATTGATTTGTGCCAGCGGCTGCGATCTTTGTTCTAAGAATTAAATATGTTCGTTCAAATAATTTTTTTTTCTGCTTCTGGGATTCATCATAATGCTGAAATCAATATTTAATATCCTTGGATCAATGACACGAGAGGTTTTATTTTGCATTGGTCCTCTCCGTATTATAGAGTAAACCAGCACATCAAGCAAGCAATTAAGAACTGATATTACGAGAACATTGAATATGTGTCACTTGAGAGTTTGTCTTTTTGCCTGTTTAATTTTCTTGACGTCTAAAGCTTTGCTTTCCCCAGACTCAGAACAGGCAATGGTGATGAAAAGTCTGAGAAACTCAGTGATAATAATGCTGAGCATCTCCTGCAGACTCAGTATACAGACCAGATCAGTTCATTATTTCTTCATCTGAACGTTTGCAATGAGTTTTTCAACAGAAACTTGACATTGCCGACCTACTAAGGTGTTTAATTTTACACCAACATAAAAATTGATCATGAAATTGAAGAAAGAACTATATACAGTTATGACTGATGCCGCTGGCAAATTGACATCTAAGATTATATTCACTCAAGAAGTTTGTTTTTGACAGGAAATGAGGTAGATGCCTCTCAAAAATAATTACTACATTTTCTGTTTATATTTATATCTTTTTTTTTTAATTCACATAAAAAATATTCTTGCCCTTCTCATCAATCAGTACAAAAATCTTTCTTTGTTTTGCAGCAATGACGTGAAACAATAACACTCAAAAAATAAAATGTTTAAACATCATATTACTTTTCTTACTAATATATTAACTGTAATTAATCATAGAAATACAAAGTAAACACTTCAATGCCAACAAAACAATGTCTCACAAAATCTGAGCCCTATCTGTGATTGTCCTACAGTTGAGCACCATGGACAAAAACTCCTCTGGCCGATTCTGAAGTGTGACTGAAAAATATGTGTTGCAAGATCTTGCAATAGTGGGTTTATTGTGAAAGAGACCAATCTGAAACAAGATCAACTTTCTTCTGATCTGTCAGCTCAAAGACATGATTTTAATTTAATATTTCTTTAGCTATTGGTGTCACAATGGGTTCATGATATGTCGGTAAAAGGTGTAATTGATATGACGGCAAAATAATTAGACAGCATGTCTAGCAGGAAGTGGTTATTTTAAATCACTATGCTATATACCACTGTTAGACAATATGAAACCATTCAGACAGTCCATAGCTAGAAAACACAGTGAAGCTCCATGCCAAAGTCAATATGTCTGTACAGATGGGGCCATGTCCACCACCAGAGTCCCCAACTGCAATAGTTAAATCAAGAAGAGTCTTATTGAGGTAATGAGAGCATGTATCTTTCTTTGGTTTTTAAGGAAGATATTCTGAGAACTTAAATGTATTAATATTGCAAAATCACAGCGAAAAGTGTATGTAACCGGCTAGCTAGTCAGGGCCATTTCTGTTGTAGATTTTGTATTATTTCTATCTAGGTGAGCTATTTAAGTACCTATTATTAAAAACAGGAATGATCATTTAAATCAGTGTAAGTGTATGTGAATGTATTCATGTCTGTGTCTGTCTCAAACATCTGAGTATATTTGAGTATGCTAAGCAGTTTTGATACAAATTTTAAAGCATGAGCGGCACAGTTCCTGCATACCATGTATCGTACATCTGTATCACTTATACAGCATCAATGCAACTGTGACTAATACACCATAGCGATAACACAATATTATTACTTAATTTTATGCTACATTGTCATCCTTTTCTCTGTTTTCTGCCATAACACCAAATCAACTTTTTAAATAAATCTTTTGAAAGTAGTATGCTCTTTTCAAAAAATATATATCCTTATAATCTTAAGATCAAACGATGTTGAAAAGCTATGATTAGCTACTTCAAAAGACAAACCAAGTGGCTGAAAGGTCATTGAAAAATAATCCTTTTTTCATATGTGGTAATATGTCCAAGTTTTTTTTTTTTTTTTTTTTTTGCTTGATTTCAGCTTTATTTCAATCATGCATTAATAATAGAACTTAATGCCATATATTGTGTCTTGTTGCTTAGCATTTAAATGGAAAAAATAAACAGACAAGCAGAAAAATACAGTGTGGAGTGTAACTGGAGTGTAACTGGATGATCAGGTTCTGCCCGCAAGTTCAAATGAAACCTAAGACCTTGTTTCCTGTGTTTGTTTGCTTTTTCTAGTGACAAGGTCATAATTTATAATTCATCTTGTAAAGGAGAAGGAAGAATATTCTTGCGACTGCTGCTTGCATAGCTGACACTGCCACTACTTACTAAAATGCTATAGGATTATTTGCTCCTCTTTACCCTGTCTCTCAAAAAAATCATTTCTGGGCATCTATGCTGTGAACATAGTACTGAGTCACCATTACTACTGCACAATCTGCCAAGCTGACTTTATCTCACTTTAGTCATCTTTGCTGCAGTCAGTTACACAGGGTAGACAGCCACAGATTATGTATTAACTGTTTCATTTGTCTGCAACATGAGAGCTGCATTAGAGATAAGATATAGTATTACAATTTTCAAAAAAGAAAGGGCAAACAAAAACATTTATTTGATTTGTTTAAAGAAAATCAGATTATGTATCACTTTTAAGCTAAATATTTGAGAGTAAATGCAACTTGGAGTAAAAGGATTTTTTCAGCAGTGCTTATGTACTTGAAAGCTTATGTTTGCTAATTTTGTGTACATTTAAACAAGTCAGTAACCTTTGTTAGCCATGTCTCTGGTGAAACTGGTGCATTTTTTTTCACCAAGTCAGATATTTCTTGGCAAGTATTGCCAAAAGCTTATACACTTCTGACCTACATGTGTAACTTTACAGGCCTTTCAAGCAGTCCAAAAAACAAGTACATGGCCAGAGGGTGTACATGGAAACTGGTTCAATATAGTCTAGGTTTTGTTGGATAAGTTGGCTCAATAAAATCTAGGCCATTTTTATGCATCATTTGATGGTTCTTCCTCTCAGGCTACCCCAGTGACCCAGACCTTTCATCCAAGGTGGTAGACTGTGGATATAAATAAGACACAAACACTGGCAGATACACCAAAGGAAGCAAGTATTGATCATGTCAGCCTTTTTCTCAGGTACTATATCTCCAGTGTGGCTACTGAAATTAAACTTAATGCTTAGGTCCTTTGGTGTTTGCAGCAAGATGCTACATATTTTTTTAAGTCTATGGTGGGGAGCAGAATCTCTTTTCCCATCATCTATTGGGTTGGGAGTTAAGTCTCAACACCCTGATAAGTCTGGTTCTGTTCTGTGGATGACTGTGTAGTCACTAAAGATTCTGGTGCAAAGAAAGTTTCTTCATAAAAATCAAGAAAATTGTGGAAACACTGAGCATCATCCTTTTCATGAAGCTGAATGTCAACAACAGAGTGTGTTTAGTCAAAGGCTTCATCAACCCTGCTGTGATCAGACCGCTACAGGAAATCCACACACTACCCTTACCAAGAGCAGATATAGTCTCCAGAAATTTTCTAAATGTTTGTAATCATATGTTTCGTTCACCATCCTGGAAGTTCAGACCATTTAACAACAAAAGGGGAAAAGCTGTATTTTAAATATGTGCAAATTAGCTGTTGTCATTCAGTGGTCTAATGTACGTCTTAAAGTTTATCATGAGATTGACAAGGTAATCATTTGGTTTTAAAGTTGTTGTGGATTTAAACCTGAGTTGATGTTGCTGCTTTCATTTTAAAATAGCTATAAACACACAAACACCTTCAAATTCAGCGCTTCTTATAAATTTAAGCCTCAAATATTTCCTTGCCAGTGTGTAGGTGGCATGTTTTAAATGTCATCCATTAATTTGGACAGTATGTTCTTATTTCATGTGTGCAATATGAAGTTTTCTTTTCAGTTTGTTATTGTTTTTAGTGAGTGTAATGAACCCAACTCTGTATCATCATGTTTGACCTGCTGGTGCTGGGCGAAGACCAGAGGTTCAGGCTCCATATTTACTGATGAGAAATAATTGTTGCCAATAAAGGCAGGAAGGCTTCTTTGATTACAATATTAGCAATATAATAAATCAACACAGGTCATGGACACATTTATAAGAAAATTTAAAACTATTCTTTTTAGATTTCAGATTTAGAAACTCTGTAGTTGACGAGAATAAAATGATGGGTATTAAAATAATTATATCACAAGATATAACATATCTTGTGTATAAAAGGAACATCAATGGTGTCTTTAGAAAACAGCATTTTCGAAAGAGGTTTTATCCATTTCACTGATCTAAATTTGTTGACGTGATAACCAGAGTTGTGTTAATCCAGTGTTTACCTAACTGAAGTTCAGTGTTTTATGTTAAATTAGGTTGAATATAAATCAGACTGAGAAGTTTTAAACAACTTTTAATATGGTTGTCAATCTACCATGATAACAAAGACTGTTTTGTCTGACCAATGAAGAGTTATTGTTAAGTTATTGTCTACTTTACGGTCTATGCCTCCAGCAATATCTGATGCCAGGCAAGCGTTGGTTTGGTGGATTACCCCTCACTTATAAGGATCATCTTCAATTTCACTGCAAATCCAGAAGGGGCATTGCTGTCAGTTACTAGTTTGACTTCGTTTAGCATGATACTGATGCTGTTTGCTTTGAATAGCTGCCAACACAGGATGTCAGCGGAATTGCATCACACCACTCGTAACAGTTGGTATGATGGAGAAACATTTCTGTTCATGGAGAATGATGCCTCAGAAAGTCCCCTCTCCATCTGGTAATATCACCTGAGAGCATTGAGATCTCCTCCAACCTCACATTGTTACTTTTGCACTCATAAATTTTTAAGATGTTCCACTGATCCTGACCTGCCGATGAGTGACAATAAATTCTCCCTGTGTGCAGCACTAACTTGTTTATATCTAACGGGCTGTCAGCGCTGCTGGAAGACATAACAGCTGCGCTTTAGTGTGTCACAGGGCTGAGGTATGTGTTTCACTTCACAGTTTAACAAGACACAAACTCTGGCTAAAAAGATAAAGAATGAAAACAAAATCAAAAGGTAAGTGCTGTGCTTGCACTTTTCTGCTGCTGTGTTTTCCATGTTTTCTTACAGAAGCGACAGGATGTGGACAACTCTGACAACTGTTTGACAGTTCACTAGAGAAAGGTATTAATGAAGGATTGGTAATGTAAAGCACAATAGCCGTGTCACATTTACATCTTAGTGAAATCCACACAATGTAAGAGAATGCTGCATCTACAAAGAGGACACAATGGCACTCTCTTATTGCTCCTCATCATAGTTGTGCATAAGTGAGCAATTAAAAAGTCATCATCTGACTCCCAACTAATTACCCACACTGTAATCTAACCTTGTTGTTGATATTAAATAAACTACATGTTCATAAAACAGACCTAAAGTACATTCTGGATATGCTGAATGCCAGAGACTGAATCAGAAGAGTCTCTGCACAGCATTACAACTCTGCAATTCTGTGACACAAAGTAGTGCTTGAACAATAGTAGATGAAATTGATGCAATTAAATTGATTATTTAACCTGTGCAGCACATAAATAACTGTAGGGGGTTTAAAGGACAGAAAATCTGTTTGGTTAGTGGTGATTTGCTCTAATCATGCAGCAATAATCAGAATGACTCAATAGAAAAAAGTTTTAAGAAAAAACAAAATTATTAAAAAAAATCTGTTTTTTGAACTCAAATAGTTTTTCCCATCAAAATTTGTTTAGATATTTACAGCAAATTTAAAAACACTATAAATGTGAAATTTTTACCTAAATAACAGAGAAATACAAGACATATTTCTGATAAAAGGGGGAGTAAAAGCAAATTTAATTTGATTCCTTAATCAATGTTGTAAACTAATACCAATTGTTTCCATAATGCAGGGGAAAAACAAGCCATGCAATTTTCTAGTCAGGGATTTTTCTAGGGGCACAGTTCCAAACAAAAGGGAAGCTATGAGAACTATATATATTTGGTATCATTTCAGTTTCTGACTGAATTGTTCAAATATGTATGTATGTTACTGTTACAATAACTTGTCAAGCTTAATATGGAAAAGTTTTTTGGTTTATGTCATTGTTCATTATCTCAACAAGCAAATAAAACAAGAGAAAATATTGGTATTTTTCTTAACATCTTACTCTCACCAAAAAGGCTGTCATAGTCAGTGTAGTCACCTTTATATTGTTGAGCATCTTCTTTACAGGTCACTTTTTATGTATAATAGCTGATTTTTAGTTCAGGTTTAAGATATTCATGTTGACTGCACGAGAGTGAGTCAAGCGGTGTGGCTTCTATACTTGACGCCTACCATGGTGCAGTATTCTCCAAAAAGACAGCCTTCATCGATGGCTCACATAGCAGTGCAGGTGGACCTGCTCTGCAAGAGCACCTTCCAACTTGCTTGAGTGAATGGTGGCACCCACAATCTGCACCGAGTTACAAAAATGGGTGCCTGACCCGGGGCTGAGATAGCGAGCAAGACCAATGCACAAAGGTAGGCACTGCACGTTTGGCAGGCTCCCCCTCTTGCCTGGTTATATGGGTCAACAACAAACCTAGCTTGATCAGCAAAAAGCTGCGATCAAATGCTATATGTCACCTGCAGTATAGTCATGTTTTTTCCTGTACTTCATATTCTATCCATCTGTCCATCAAATCATCTGGTCATTTTAAAGGAAACCAATGAGGTTTGAAGAATGTAGTGGAAAATCATAACTTAAAATTAAATGCGCAAAGTATTTCTGCTCAGTGCAATGCTTTAAAATAAAAGCAAGATAAATATCATCTTTTCTGAAGAATATTGAGGCCTTGCTTTTATTTCAAATAGTTACTCTGATGATAAATGCTTTAGCAGTTCTGTTTTCAGTGCAGATTATACTCAGGAAGATAACTACTAGTTCTTCTGGATGTAATCATGATCTTCAACATAACCATGTTCTGAATAAAAAGAGACCCTGCTCAGATTTGTCCTCAGGACACCAAGTCTAGATTTACAGAAAATCTTAGAATTTCAAGTCATCTCTAGCTTCCTCGGGTGCATGAAACACAAGACTAGAGGATTGTTATACAGACAACTTTTGCTTTAATCTCTGACATTTTTTTCTTTTCTCTTTTAGGAGGACATTATACCATTTTTATCATGTCATTTAAAAGCTACAATGCTCTTATCGTGGGCAGTCCTTATTGAGCAGCCCAGCTTAGTGCTGCTGGGAAGCAGTATTTCCACTGAATAATGAAGCAGAATGTGTACCCAGAGTTCTAATTAAAACCCCCAGTCATTAATCTATCTAAATGATACAATGCCTTCCAGTATAATTTTGTCCCAAATGGACCATTTTAGTCTGCTACAGCAGTCCTTGCTGACCAGAAATAGTGTGTCAAACAGCCATGAGTCAAGACAGCAACATGTAAACCCCACAAGCTTATAGTGTACATACACTAACACATTTAACAAGCTAGGAAACACAAATTCTACTTTTAAAGCTGATAGTCATATAAGACAGTTAAATTCATCCTTAAATTTTTTCTGACATGACATTTTCGCAGGGTTATGGAGGAGAGATTATGGATTCACGAAGACAGCAGTGCTTGCCAGGGCATGCATGAAGGTCAGAACAGCCCAGTACCAAAGAAATATGTTATATGACAACACCTCGGTATATCATGGTGCCATGATGTGCTAGAATTACAAGCAGCAGCAGTAGAATCAACAAAGCTCTTCTTTGTTGTCTTGGTTTTTTGTTTTAAACAAGCTGGTAGAAAGTAAGATGGATGATGTCACCACTTCAATAAAAATTATTTTCAATGCATTTCTCTGATGAGGCCACAATATTTCAGAACTACAGTTCTTTTATGGATAAAGCAAGCACACCCAAAACTGATGAATTTTTAAAGAAGTTTTGGTATCTGTAACTGTTGGAGTTTAATTCAATAAATGTGCTAGACATAAGCCAACTAAACTTTTGAAATACAGGTGGCTGATGTGGTTTTTCAAAGCACAGTTGAGATTGTTTACAACTTCATTTTGATCTAGTCAGCACAGCCTGTGAAAAATTTGTTCAAAACAATTGATTAAAAGTTTGTCAACCATCATGTTTATTTTGCATTGTTATCTGGTCTTAATGAGACTCCCATAAATATGCCATACAGTAGTTTGTTGACCTGGCAATTTTCTGTCAACCTGTCAGGGGTGTCCTTCTCTTCCTGCCCAATGACCATCGAAGATAGGTAGAACACAAGGGTACAGATGACGGATAGATAAATGGGTGGATGTGTTGATATTTTGTTATGTAATATTTTTCTGTTTTCCCTAATTCTTTTCACTAATCTATTCTTGTTTAAGTTTATGAAAAGAAGAAGCAAATACATTTTTCCATGTTGTCCCTATCAGCCTGTCAGAAACTCATAAATCCATTTTTTTTTTTTTTCCATGCGGTGAACACTCCATACTTAACAGCTGAAAAGTTGTGCATACAATACACTACATATGTAAGACTGGGCAATAGTCTCCATATGTTGAATAAAAACAAATTCAGACAGCTTTATTAGTGGAAGGAAACCTCATCTAAATCTTCCCTTTACTACTCCCCTGCTTTGTACTTTTTAGATTGCATTCCCTCTTTTCCAATTAGTAGAGAGATGTAAATTGTTTTGTAGTACTAAGCATGGTAACTACACGTTTTCATTCTAAACCTATGCAGTAGCCACAGAACATGTTTTGGTCAAAATAAAATAGTTTTTGTAAACAGAAGGTATGATGTACTTCTTTTGGGCAGTCACCAAGTTGTTTCTTAGTATCATAAAATTAAGATATCCTTACTAGCATCACATTTCTCCCAGAAGGTTCATGTTTGTTCTTGAAAAATTCAAGCAAACTTCTTGATTGTCACGAGGTCAACATTGTACATAAATGGCTTAAATAGCAACAAAATCTTGGTTTCATGTTGTTCCCCTTTCAATTTTATTAATAATAAGGGCATGTAAATAATTTATAGCAAAAATAACCAGTGGACATTATGCATACTAAATAATGCAACCAAACAATGGTACATCCAGTGACAGCAGTAGGTCATTAAGTATCTATTTACAACGAACTGTGAAGCTACAATGTATTTTTTTCTTTTTTCTAGAACAAGTTTTACCACTATAATGAAGGACCTCATCTCATATGCAGTATCTAAACTCAGATAAATTAGCAAACAATTTAGCTGTATTATTTTTATGTGCACAGTAACAGGAACATGAGTGCCAAATTTAAAATAATATAATGAGATGCAAAAACTGTAATGTTATAATAACCTTACTGAGACAGCATGGCTTTTATAGCTAGAAAATTAGGTAGGAAACAATTCCAGCAGGCTGATATGCCGTCACAGAAGCCTAATTATTGTCCTCAAGAGACTCCACGTATCTGTTGTCTCAGCAACTAACCAGCAAGAAATATAGTTTTTTTTCCCCTTTATTAGTGGAAGTAAACTTAATACTGGTTTAAGTTTTCTAACTACGAACTCAAAGGATCCAAGTTGATTTTGTTCATGTTATTTTTAGCACTAAGCTCGGTATTCAGTGTGTTAGTCTGTGTACTATAACATTACGTCATTAAAATACTCTTATAAAGTAAGCTGAAAGTCTTGAGATATTGCCCAGAAATGCAGTCACTCATTGATGAATGTTGTTTGGAGAAAATAAGTGGACAAACCGCATCATTAAGACCAAGGAACACATCAGACAAATCAGGTTAGGGATAAAATGGTAAAGAAGTTCAAAGCAGGGTTAGGTTATTAAAAAATGAAGCAACCTTTGAACATGTCAGGAAGCACTATTTAATCTATAATCTCAAAAAATGAAAGGCATACAGTGTAACTGTAACCCGCCAAGACATGGATGCAAATCTAAACTCATAGGTTCAGCAAGGAAAACATTGATCAGAGAAGCAGCCAAGAGGCTATATTAACTTTGTAAGAGCTGCAAAGATTCATAGCTTAACTGTGATAAGTTATCAATTGGTTAAAAGTAATAATCTCTACAAATCTGGAAGACTGTGGAAAATCCACAACAATAAATTCATTGTTGGAACAAAAGTGAATCTAAAACTGAGTCATTTAGTTTTTCTCAAACCTCTAAGAGGACACAGAAAACATGTGAAGTTCTCTGGTCATTTGCAACCAAAATGTAACTTTTTGCTTACATGCAAATGCTATGTGAAGTAAACCTAGTATGGTGGTTTCAGCGTTACACCAAGGGGATGCATTTCTTCAGCAGACACTACAACTGGTCAGAGTTGATTGCAAGATGGATGGAGGTAGATGCAGCGCCATCCACGAGCAAAAGCTGTCGGAAAATTGCAGAAAGCTTAAAACCAGGGCAAAGTTCAGCTTCCAGGAGAAAAGCAAACCTAAACACAACCAGAGCTACAATAAAATGGATATAATAACAACAAAATCATCTGTTAGCAGTCAAACTCCATGCTTAAATGCAATTACGAAAAATTCAAATGTTCCTTCCAATTTTCAAATATGCTCTTTGTGTTGGTCTATCACATAATGTTCCCATAAAAAAACAAAAGTTGCAATATGACAGAAAATGAAACATTCAGAATATAATAGAATATAATAGAATAGAATAAATTTTATTTATAATGCCCTTTATATCTTTCAAAATGTCAGAAGGCACTATTTAATGACTTAAAAATCTAACTTTTTGTTCAATTCTTTAAAATAGTACAGAAAACTTTATTGTCCCTCCACTGAAACATGAAGATTCACACCAAGGTAAAAAATATTGTAACAGAAAGTAAAACAAAAAACTGCACAGGCAAATTGATGACATTAAATAATAATGGGCTGTAACAAAAGAATAGCCCACTCGAATTCAAAGAAATGTGCCACTGAGTAGGATAAATGAAGAAAATTTGCAACATGTCAATGTATATTTGTGCATTAAATAGAGTATCTTCAAGACATAAAAATAAACACATATACACAGCTTGAGGGTAAGGGGTAACTTTGCACCAGTCTAAAGACATTAAATTCAAGTAAGTTGAGTTTAAATCACCCTAAACATGTGTCCTGCTTAATCCATCTCCAAGTGGAAAACTGTTTTAATACAAACATGAAATCAGCTGATTTAAATATTTGTGTGTGTGTGTGTTGGGTTAATTTAGATACACAAAAAGGTGAACAAGAGGCAAGCAAGGGAACACATAGAAAATGGCGCAAATTATAGGAGAGAGACACAATGTTAATGGAAGGCAATAATTACATGAATTAAAAATCAAAATCATGGAGAAGAAGCACTCTGTGTGTCAGAAAAGGCCTTCAGTGGCCCGAGGCCAACACAGCATTACAAAGGAAGGATCAGGGTCACGATAGCCGACTTGAATCATTGTATACAAAAAACTTCAAAATGAACCAATAAGAAAAAAAAAACATGATGTGATTCAAATTTTAGCTAAGGCATGCGCAGAATTCAAGCAATGCATTGAAAAAGATGAAAACACCACAAACAACAAGGTTATCTTAATCCATTTCATCCAAAAGCAAAATCTGCTGTTTGTTTCTATAATGTTTGTGTTTATTATCAATGTTTTATTAGCATGAATATTCTGAACATCTTATCTAAAATAAAAACAATGCTGAAAGTGGAAAGAAAATAATTATTTTGCATAAATGGCAAGACAAACATACTGCTGTAGATGAGATTAGAAAAGCATATGTATGAGAAAGGTTTTAAAAATTCTAGTATTCTGAATCAATTCGACACAAAAGCTGTTAAAATGTTACATTTTTTTGGGGGGAAAACACACTCTGAGCTGGAGAATATATTCTGCATGTACCAAAAATAGAAAAGGCTGTGCCTAATAACCACAATTTAAAAGTTTAAAGTTTTAAAATAAAAGATGGAAATTAGATTTTCCTTGCCTTCTTGAATGATCTTTAAAGCCACTAGTTTCTGAAGAAATGGTTAAAATTACCTGCTTTATTTGCCTCAGTAAGACCCATTTCTAACTATGTTTTTCAGCTCTTTGGGGGCAAATGAACTCGCTCTTAAAAGATATCTGGATGATTATTTATATTTTCAAGAATTCTCTGGGAAATATTAACATCAA
The DNA here is from genome assembly GCA_903066815.1 of Brachyrhaphis roseni. Classification (NCBI taxonomy): domain Eukaryota; kingdom Metazoa; phylum Chordata; class Actinopteri; order Cyprinodontiformes; family Poeciliidae; genus Brachyrhaphis; species Brachyrhaphis roseni. The sequence continues at coordinate 42,471 of CAEFZY010057666.1, forward strand.
TTCATGAGAAAAAGGTCTCAAATGTGTCAGTTATACAAGGCTTTCAGGCATTTCTGGTGGATTTCCTGGAGAACTCTCATGGTGCGCAATTTATGTTAAATTCTACTGTACAAATACTTAATGTGTTGAATTACCCATGAAGAATATGCAATCATTCAAATGCCACTGTATTATAAGCAATGCTCATGATGATGCGTCCTAATAAATCACTTGCACCCAGAGGAGGTCACAAAGCTAGCATGTTGCTTAGGGGTTAGATAGAAGCTCATCATTTATTTCCCAGGGTGTGGGGTAAGGAGTGTTGGACCACAGAGTTGGTCCTGCTAAAGTGCCCCTCGCTACAGGGGGCAGATGTTTACTGACAGCCCCACAGAGGCTGCGAACAATCATCTGCTCCCACACATTCCTTGAGGGGCCTCGCTATTACATTAATGCATGGGGTTTCATCTCATTATTCATAGCTGCTTGACTCCAGAGGGAGACTGTAGGGAGGAAGTTAGTAGGGCAGAGAATGGATACTGGGTCAGCTTTACCATTCCAGGTGGCATTAAGCCAAAGAAAACTAGCCCCACAGAGACGTGCTGTTCTGTGAAACGGAAAGTTTGCTTAAATATAGCCCTGAATTAAGAGTTACAATGCAAATAATATTTTTAACCTTTAAGGAAAATTATTTGAACTGGCCTTATTGCGAGCCATATCAACATATTTTTATTTAGAATGGACAAATCTGTGCTAGTAATAAACTACTTCTAAAAACGTCAACAGGAGTTATTAGTTCGAAGTCTGCTCACCTGTTATGTTAAATTCTTTAGCAAGATATTAAGCTGTTATATGTTTGGGATAAAATACACTATTACTTGGCTTGATATAGAGATGAACAGTTGTTAGATTATGTTTCTAAAACTGCTGTCACCGTGTTTCATGTTTTTTGTTCCATACCTAATGATCTCCGGTGGAACGTACAAGGCACTATGCACAGTTTTTGAGTGTTCATAAATGTTCAGATAATTAGTTACTAAATTATGTTGAAAGTAGGTGAGATTGTTGTGATTTATATATGTTGTGGGATTATTCCTGGTAAAATAAATTCCAAATACAATTTAAAAAAAATTCGCCTAAGCTTGCTTGCATTATTAAAAGAACAGGCAGACATGCCAGAGTGTGATAGGGGTATGATGACTGTTATTGAGTTTGAAATTCTGAGTAAGCCATGGATACTAATTTTGCATACAATGCGTCCTCAATTTTTCTAAAATCAGACACAGGTCTAATGCCGATCCAACCAATTGAGACCTTGGCACCGGGTCACTCCAAGCCTTGAACATCGTCTCAAGCTTCAGCCATTTCAGGAGGCATAAATATGAAGTAGTCCCTATTCACTCTTCTCATGTTTTTTTGGAAACTTGAAGACATTATTTCTCTACTTAGTTATCAGATCGTTTGCTTTTTATCTAGAATAGAATATAGATATTTGTTATTCTACAGTGGGGAAATTCAGTTGTCATTGTCCAGTTAAGATTAGTGGGGACATGCATAGTCACGCAAGGCAGAAGAATAAAAAGAATAAATGAGTGTACAGTTATAATAAATGCACAACAAAAGAAAAAAAATACTGTGCATTAGATTAATAAAAATATACTCAGATTTAAAAGTAATTAAAGTGAGGACTTAAATTCAAAGAAGAAAAATGTACAAGATGTGTATGGATAGAAATGCGCATAAAAACAACAACAACCAGTTTAGAAGTGACACCAACAATAACTTTTTCTTAGTTTAAAAGCTGTCCCAATCATCAGACACTAATTCAATTTGAAATTAAAAAGCAAGAATAAAGAAAACACTCCAAGCAAACTTTACAACAACCACAGCAAGACTCAATCATATCAAATTGTCAAAGAGACTCTGGTTTACATTAAACACGTCACAAATAGATGTGGAAGTACTTTGTCTCAGGGACAAATAACTAAGTTATTAAAAACTTTTTTATTTTTTTAGCAAAAGCAATAGAAGACAGACAGACAATGGGCTCCACTCTAATATTCCTTTAGGCTTGATATGAAGATACAAGATGGATCACATGGAGTCTTGTTGGAGCTGGGAAGTGATACAGCTACAGCTGATGGAAACCAGGCATTGTACTAAGAGACAATATATATCTTGTTTGTGCAGAACTTAAATGCTAAAGGATATTGCTTCTGTACTTACAGTACAGAAGTGCTGTATTTGTTTGCTCATTTTATTGATGCCCTCTAAAATGCAATTGGAAAGTAAAATCCAAACAGGCGGACAATGTCCATAATTATATCTCTCTAGTGGAAAATAGAAAACGCACAAAAAATAAATATTATTTCATCTAGCTTTTGCCAAGAGTCAGCAACAGCCTGTTTTTGTTCAAGTTTTAAATTTAATCTTCTTGGTAAGAAATTATTTATGCCACTGAAGGCCCCTTTTATCACAATACAAGATGTACTTCTTCACACCTTGGAGTCTCTGTCTTAATTTGATCAATGCAAAATACATTAACAGAATTTAATTTATGCTTACATGAGACTTCTGAATGAAAACTGATGGTATTTTAAGATGTTGACTGAAAAATTCCACCTTTAGACGGCGCTTTGTCTCATTTAGACGAGGCCACCAATCTTTCTACTAAAGTAATAGAACAAACTGAAGAAAGTGCTACATATGTTACCATCTCTCTCAGTCCAATTGGTGTATTACACATCACATGGATTGGACACAATCCATGTGAAATAAAAAGTTAAAGAATACATTATATAAAATAAAGGGGAATTGAACAGAAAATAAGAACTGACCACTTGAGCAGAAAAATGCACAAAAGGTATAAACAGACAAGACAATAAATATGTCAGTGTTTAAAAAACATTCTCTCCTATTATCAGTGCAAAGTAATACCAGCGGAGGCCTTTAAAAAGACTCCTTGCTGCCAAGATATTGCAAAAGAAGCATGTTATGATGGTCGAAAGGAAAAAGCTCTCTCAAGACCCTTGCAACCTGATTGTTCCAATACTGGTGGCATTGGTTACAAACATCGATGAAAGACTCTTATTTTAGCCTCGACCTGGTGCTCCTTGCAAAATTTCTGACTGTAATATTAGTAATTATCAGAATAATTGCCCAAGAGCCAAGGATCACTCACAGAGAGATTCAGAAAGACCTTAGTGAGCTTTTCTATAACAAAAAATAAACTCAATCACCATGGCTTCTAATAGCACTGACTGAGACAAGTCTCTACTGCTGAAGAAAAAGCACATTCATTTGTTTAATTTTTGCTTTCAGCTCATGATGTAGTTGAAAGATATGGTCTTTCAGACCAAAAAGACTCTTTACATCTAATTGCACACCACATGTTTGGCATGCGCTCAATATAATTTTGCTTTGCATAAGAATCAATCAATGGAGAGATAGTTATGACAGGAATGTAGAAAGAAAACAAGTGTGAGTACTTCAGCAAGACAATCATCTCAAACAAACATATAGCAAATATTTCAGTTAGTTACAGGAAGGGCTGTACGGTCCTGGCCTGGAGTTTGCAGGTGTTCCCCACACATACTTGGGTTCTCACCAGGTACTGTAGTTTCCCACCAAAATCCAGAAAAGATGTTGAGTAGCAAACATTATTAATGCATGCAAATAATTTCTTAACTTCTCCATATAGAAGCCATCTTTCAGCTGTTTTTCTGTAGTATGAGTTTATTTTTTTCTATTTCTTTGTATTTGTGGACTCTTTGGGTTGTTAATAACTTACGGTATTAACAGCATGTCAGCAGATCCATTAGAGATGTCTTTACTAAGAAAAACATTAATGTGATTAATACTTATTTTACCTGCTTTACTTCATGGCCGTACTACTCATATGAGACTAGAGAATGAATAAGACATCTTCTTAATCTGAAGCAGACAGACCACTTATTACTGATCGTTATTCATCTAACTATTACTGCTACTGTAAGCTTATGCAAAGTTAGAACAGCCCAGTAGTTCCAAGCACATTAAGTGTGCTAGTGAATGATTAGAAGGCAGTGAAAATTGATCTTTTTTTCTGTAGCTTGAAATTTATAAAAAGAAATTTGCAGCAGCATTGCAGTTAATAAGCGTCAAACTCCTCCTGAATGACACAGAGGACACAGAGTTGCTGAATGACTGAGAGCTAAATCCCCTTGTGAGTTCTGAAAGAGCGCCAGCACTGCAACATCAAAGTTGAAACTATGCAAAGTAAGTGTGCAGCATTTAAAAAAAATACCAGCTGGAGAGACTTAGCTTGTGTGTGACATTTATACTATCTAACCACAGCATCCAAGTTACATGAGATATATTATCGATATGAAGACATCAAAGGCAACTCGGTCAGATACTAAGTTGTTTTGTTGACTGATGCAGCTTTCATGATAAATTTTTGAGGATTTTATTATCAATTTAAACCTCTTTCTTTAGATTTTATTTGAGGAGGTCGCACTTGGTCAGCCTCCTGATCAGTTATTACATGGATAAATGTGGGTGTGATGTAGTCACTGATGTTACTCACAGCCTGCAAAAAAACTGATCCTTAAGCACTGTGTACACATATAGGGCTGGATTTCTCTCCTTTGTGGAAGAGTTTAAAATATTCATCACTTATACACGCTTCTTGTGAGTCTGCTACAGTAAAGGCATAGAAAGAGCATAACATGCACTGGCATTCCTAACATATAGCATAAAAATAAAAGGTATCTACACATCTTGAAATGACATATATAATATCAGCATAGAAGCAAAAAATATTAGAAAATGGATTCCAATTTAGCAATGTTCTATCCATTTATACTTTTATACAGAGCATGATTTAATCAAAATCTAATTATTTTTGCCATATTTTCAGTCTACCTGTTTTTATCTCAAGTGAAGTTACACAGATTATAATCCCTCTCAAAATATTGCTTTTGATACTTGAAATCATTTTAATAAAATGTGCCTTCTCTTCAAAAGCAATGAAATCCCTCCCTTATATGTAAAAGGGAACATTCAAAGGCATACTGCATTGATGACTCAGTCAGAATGTACAATTCTCAAGACAGATTCATTAGTTGGCAGTTTAATTTAGGAGTACTGATGAAGCACATGGGACATAACACATTTTAGGATGCAAAAAGCTGTGTTCTGATACACTAATAATGTTGTAGCATGTAATTTCTAAATAATTAATTTTAATCTGTCTCTGTTTTTAACTTCTTTGTTGAATACATTTAGGCTTAGAAAAAGAAAACCTCTTTGATGGCATAAAAATCCAAATTTGGGCTAATGGTTTAGGTCCGAACAAAATGCATTTCTCTGCAAAGGTACTCTACACTTTCATCTGTCTTTTACATGCCTGTTTTGTCTCTTAACAGCTTAAGCGCTTCATCTTTTGTCTTCTGGATTTGCAGGAGCTTTCAAAGGCCCTTTCAACACAGGTGTGCTTTTTAAGGTGCTTAAGCAATTAAAGACATCAGAGTAGAGCATATATTTGTCTTAAAAATAGACCCCACTTAATATATATAATTGGCCATGAGCAAGATTGGCTTCTTTAATATGCAGTGGTAATAATAATATATTCCCAGAAGGAAACAACAGTCTGAGGATTAACAGAAAGTCTCTAGCGCTGGGTTCACATGGGACCAAATTTATCTACATGTAGAAATTCAAAATTAGAAAAATTTCCTACTGATTGGATATATTATCATGGGTTGAGCTCCTCATTTGACTCTGGTAGACGAGGACTCAAAAATTCTAGGACATAAACTTTCAGTATAGACAGGAGTTTAAAACAAATATTTGCATCCACTGAATTAAAAGATGTACCGGTACAACTTTTTTTTCCTTCATTATCTGACATCACAGCTGACAAAACTTTTCCTGTTTTAGGTCAAGTTACCAAATTACTACAGTTTTCTAAATGCCAGAGATTTTTAGTGTTATTTAGAATTGTTTTTCAAACTGCATGACAATAAATGTTTGGGGTATCTTTTCCACAAGCACACATAACAAACCTTTTCAGCTCTATCCACTAAATCAGAGTGATGGAGTGTTGTGATGGCCACTCCAAAAAAACAAGGTTTTTACTTACGCTGCAACATCATGTAGAAGGATATAAAATATTTACATTTACTTGCACCAATTTCAAGCCAATTGAAGCTCAAAAAGCAAGAGTCAGTATACAGTTTTTTCCATACCTAGATTTATATAAACATGGATGGATCAATAATACTGCCTTTTATACTCAAAAATTCAGCACAAAGCATCCCCAGGTACTCACTAAGGGATGATTGTATGCTGGCTTGGAAACTGCAGGCACATGGTAGACAAGTCTTATATGTTCAGGTTAGCCAATTCAAATTTATTGAAATGTCTCAGAAATCAGTGTTTCTAGAAGAAAAAGTTGATGCTATCTGAAGACTAAAGCACCAGTGATGTTTCAGTTTCTGAGACAGAGATATTGCTGTGCAGGAATGAGCATGAGTATGCTGTGGTTCAATCAACTTTTATGAAGTGAAATGAATACAAACACGCTGTCAGTAGACAACAAAAGATGAATTTAAATTCTAGGAGTGACTAGGAGGCCAGTCAGCATCAACCCACAAGCAGAGCTGTCTACTTTTTTCATATTATAAAGTTTGAGAAAACAAATATAGACAAAATATAAGTTGAGCATGGCAGATGTACTTTTAGAATGTTATCATTTGGGGGTTGGGTGGGAGAGAGACATAAATAAAAAAAAGTGTTCAAGGATTCTGTCCCACCTATCGAGTTCCTATATCAGCTTGTCCTTGAAGGTCACAGTGTTGGTGGAACTGGTTCCTATCTAAGTGGTAAGCCGACACTATGGGCAGGTTTCTAGTAATTACAGGACAACACAAAGATGCATAGTAAAGACAACAATGAAAGAACCTGGTCAGATTTATACATTGCTCATAAAATACATTAGTGAGCTTGTAAAATATACATTTTTGAAATACAAAGTTTAACCATATATTTTTAAATAGAAATATTAAATCAATGCATTGTTCACACCTGCTCACCACTGTCGGAAAGTCAGGTACACCATGGCTCCTGTACAACACAGAAAGAGCACATAACCAAATAAAAAAATACCCTATTAAAATATTTTTTAAAAACAGATCTACTTGCACAAACTAATAGAGTAGAGAAGAATTTAAAAATGTGAATTTGCTCCTAAAGGTTTTACATTGGTTGTCATGGTTTGAGGCACTCTTCTGACCCACATGCGTAGAAATTCTCGGGAGACAAGGGTAAAAGCTTAATAGGTTTATTGCAATTCAGGAAGAAGTGGAGTTGAGTTGATCCAGGCGGGAAGTGGGGAGTGGAATCACTGAGGAAGATGGCGAGAGATGAGTGGGAGGAATAACAGATGTGAATGTTGCTGGAGAAACCTTGTGGAAGGTCTTACTGAACTTAGATGATTAGTTTGGAGCATGAAACAAGGGAACAGAGTACGGGGGTGTAAGTCTGTGCGGAATAGATGTTAAAGCATTGCAGGGCAGGTTTGGTTGGAGTATCAGTGGAAGTGAGGAGCCCTGCAAACGCTGGTCATGGAGAAAGACATCTGAGAGGGTGAGCGAGAGCAATCCAGGAAGTAACTTAAGAGGGTACCTTGGAAGCAGGAACGATGAACAGAGTTGAACATGAGGCTTTAAAGATCACTAGTAAATTCACACTATGTAGAGGATTTAGAGGTATCACCACAGCTGACACACAGGAATTAAATGACCAGTAGCCAGACCCTCTTAAGCATCTAGCACAATACTGTAGGCAGCTGGCACCAAATTATTTAACTACCTGAAAAAATACAAGAAAGATAAGCATTCAGACACTGGGGTGGTATCTGTTGGCATTGGGCATTAGGTGGATAGTGGAGAAGAAATACATTGTTGCTTTGTTTTGTAAGAGAAGCAGCAGAAGGGGCCATATGTTTATAGAGGTTATTATCCATCCTGACTTTTATAACACTTGTAGTATTGCTTTAATTTTTTGATCGTTTGAAATTAACATACTGTATTTGCCAAGAGGCCCAGCATTTTAAGTGCCTTAATATGCCTTTTATTTTTCCACAGTTCATGTACAGTAATTTTCAAGCATGCTATTAAAAAGGACTTCTTACATCTGCTTGTTTTTTGTGTTTATGGAGTAGAAATATTGCGGTTAGCAATCAGGTCACATCTTTTTTTTCTGCTCAGCCAGTTAGGCAAAAGAAATGCGATCCAATAACTGAAAATACAATTGAATGAACCTTTTCTTTGCTCAGTCTAGTAGACTGGGATGTAGATTACTGTAATGAAAAAGAAGACAGAAGCCACTTTTAGAGAATGTCGCCAAAACGCTGATGATGCCCTGAAAGCTGTTAAACTGAGTTTAATTCATCACGGTCTATTACAGCATGGACAAGCTTTCATGATCAAGGCAATGACCCGTTTTCCAAACAACCACTCAGCATGTGGTTTGAGCACACTGTGGGAATGAAAATGTATTGAGCTTGATTTATTGCGCACTGTGAAAATTTCTGCAATGAGCTCTGAAGTAATAACCGGCAATCTACAGTCTGATCTGTCTCTGCTTAGCGTGAGTTTTTGCTCACTTTTTAACATTAATTTCACATAAGAGTACCGTCAATGAAAAAATAAAAAATCCTGGACCCACTGAGTAATACATTTCTTATTCAGACTGACACCTATTTAACAAGAAATGTTTACCGATCCAAGGGAGGAGAATAAGGACATCACATAGGTATTCTGGCTAAAGAACAAGTCTAATCAGGGCAAAATCATTCATATTTGTCTTGGTTTTATCTCTTATTTTGAATGGGGGTTGATTGAAGTGAGCTGCAGTGATGTGAACGTTTTAGGTGAGAAATAACCTAGTCTCTTAGATATGAACAATTCTTTTTCAAGGTTCAATAGTCTGTGGCATTTAAAATAATTGTAAACATTTCTTTACTAAACTCAAAAGACAATGAAATCTTCTTTCTTACATATTTTTAATTGCTCTTTGAAGTTTAGAAAGTCACCATTACCCTATCTAGAAGTCTAAACAAAGAGCTAATATAGCACTATATAAATATGGTGTAGTTGGTGCCAAAACATTAGCTGTTTTTGATTTGTATTGGCAAAGAGATTGCAACTTTGTGACTAATAAGTTGGTACCCACTGTCTGTTGCTGGTCTCTCCTGAAGTCTCGTCACAGTGGCAAGAAAATCTGCAAACAGAGATGTTCAAGAGGCAGATCAATCAGATGCCTGAACCACCTCAACTGACTCCAGATGGGAAGGAGAATCAGCTGTACTATGGGCATCTCATCTTATCAAACCAACCATGTTTTGTGCTGGTGGGAATTTTAACAGCTTATCTCTTATACTGCAAGCCAAACTTCCAACTATATCTTGCTAGTAGTGATTATCATTAGTGAGCAAAATATTAAGATACTAGAAGCCGACAGACTGACCTACCACCTTTGTTCTGTTTTAGAACAATGTGTCTGCTGATTGAACGCAATAAAGTTCCCAAAACCATACATTCTCCTCTCCATGATTAAACCCTCAAATGCCACCCATGAACACCACAAACAGGATTGCAGGAAATACAGAGCCCCGGTGGAGTCCAACCTGTACTTGAAAATGAAACTGGACTATGATCCAAAATCCCCTCCAAATACATTTGATAAAAATTGCATTTAGTCTTGCCCCCAAACGCTTTGATAGAAAAATGTCCAAAACCCAAAACAAACCCAATCAAGCAAGCAAAAAGCGGCCTAAATGTCTCAAACTGGTTCATACCTCTTATAGCTAAGAGCATTGTAGTGCCAGACAACACACTGATGTGTAAATTGCGTAAAAACCACAGGTGGTGCCGCCCTTGAATGAGCCTGCTCCTTCTATTTTCTGAGCATGTTACATTGCTAAGCAACACAAAGATTGCTGAACTCCTTTTTGGAAGAGCTGGTTGTAGCCCATCACTGACTAATGATACTGTGATGCTGTACTGAACTATTTTAGCACCATGCTGGTAGTTATTAGGTCTGAAATGTTCTGCACAGTTTGCCCTAGATACTCTTACTTCCCAGTGTTGTTCACAATTCATAAATGAACTATTACTATTCTGTGTGTCATTTGTCCCATCGTATTGCCATAATTATTTACATTTTATGGCTACAGGATGAAAACAACCACACAAGGACCATCAAAGATTGTAAAGAGGGTCAAATTTCATATTCCTGCCAAATAGAGTCAGATAAGTCAACACTCTAGCCTATTTTATACCGATAATTAATGTTTAATAGGTGTGGCCTATTTAGCAAGTTATTGAAATTGAGAAAATGATGGTTAAAAAAAATTTACATGCATATATTTTCCTCATTTTAGTATGGACTACAAAAAATAAAACAAGAGAAAATCTTTCATCTCTCTGCACTAAACAAAACAAGAACATCCATTGTTTTCCAAATTGCATCACCGTCGATATTAGGCTGAATTAAAAGATGATTTAGGAAAAACACTGTGATTTATATAAGCTCTGCAACAAATACCTTATATAATCTAAAATTTATCTACACCTCATTGCAAATACTCTTCAAAACTGTTTGCACTATTTACTTTATGAAAGTCTCCTGAACAGAAAGAATAATAAAGAAGACATAGCGTAATATTCTTGTTTTGGTCAAAGAAGATACAGCTGAAATAAAGCTCCAGTCAGAAATGTATACACCCATCATCAACATGAATGACATTTTCTTTTAGCCCTTTATATAATGCATTTAAACTTAGAATACAAAACTGACAATGCATTTAGCATCCACAGACATTAAAAATAAGAAAAGTAATTTTGTCTTGGCTTTAATCTAATCTAAGCAGAATTAGATTTTTATATGCTGGATCTAACATTTTCCTACATCCCCACAGATATTTTGATAAATGTTTCTTAACAAACTGATTAAAATACACACTTCTTGTAGACATCTGGCTGAAAATGTGACCACCCTTCTTATCAGAAATAGTAATAGAACTATTCTTATTATGTTGGGTTCTTGGCACAGATCCAACTTTTAATCAAAGTTCAACTGTTTTAAGAGGTTGAGGTCAAGGCTTTTTTTTCTAGAACCAGCTATTTATTACTGTGTTAATAGAAAGGCTGGGCTGTCTTAAACTTTCAAGCAAGTGTAGTTCTTGCTTGGTTTGATTGTTTTGGTTGCTTTGATTTGCTAGCTGTAATGCACACTCTTTTGGTAGTGATGATCTGAGTGCTGATTTTATTTATTCTCATCCTATTTAAAATTCACCCACAAATTGTTAGCACCTACATCCTGCCCATGTGTTAAAAAGCTGCTAGATGTTAAGTTTCTTTTTTTCCTCCATGCTGTAATAAGGTGGTGTTTTCTCTGAAAATGTTTAAAGTGTTTCTGGATATGAAAATAACCTTAGAGTTTTGCAGAGATCCCCCTAAAATGCACTGAATATTTTGTTTAAAACTTCTCATAAATGGTTGAAATAACACATCACAAAATGGTTACCAATAACATCCAAGTGAGGCGATGTTTGCCTGTGTAAAATTGTAATATTTTTATAACACGATGTGCATATACGCATCTGTAGGGATTGGAAATAAGGTTAATTCAAAGGAGACTCCCATCAGTGTCAGAATTGCTTCTTGTAGTAGTGCAAAGAGGTTTTTTCCACTCATGCAGCTATTGTATGCTCCATTTGCATGTTTCACCTGAAGTCTCCTCAAAATTGCTGGCAAATTACCTTAATGCCTCCCAACCTGCAAGGAAATGGTAAGCTGCTGACAGCCTGGTAACATCAAGTAAACAAATTTAAAGTCTTAACAGTATAACAGATGAGTAATTTCTATATGACAGACCAGAGTTGGAATATGTATGCTTATGTTCTATGACTCATTCTGATTGGCTTAAGCTAATTTACATAATACAACTTAGCCTAGCCCTTGAGGGCTTCTATGTCAGGAAGCTAGGAATCATCCAAAGCTTATTACCTTATTAGGAGAAATTAAAATAGCTTTCAAGAGTCACAAGATTACAAAGAAGATTTATTAAGGTTTTGGGAATGTTGCCACTTTTGGCCTAATTTTAGATCTGTCTATAAATAACTATCATCATCTGCAGTGTTAAATTATTTTGTGAATTATGGAAACAGTAATCTGTTACATATGCCTATATATTCATATGAGCCTCCTTTCTAGAGCTCAAATACTTTTGGAGGAAACTAGTATTTAGACTGATTTACTGTGCTTTGTTATGATGCAAAATAACTTGCTGCCAAAAGTATGTCTTCATTTTATTGCAAATTTCCATGTCAACTGCTGCACAAAAGCTGCACAGGCACTTGGATGTAATAATTTTATTGCAGTTGTTTTAGAGTGCAGAGGAAGTCTAAAGGTTAGCAAAAAGGACACATTAATATGCTGCATGCTGTGATTCAGCTCCTTTTGTAAACAAAGCTGTTTACAAATCTCTCATGGATAGATAGGAGGCTACAAAGATTCCAGGCTCCTACTTATGCACATTTTTCTCAGATCATGGATAAGTAGTTGTGGGCTTAACGCTCTTAAGTATTAAGTGCCAACTCATGGAGAACCATAAAAAAATCTGTCTGGTTCTACTTGAACAGAAGACATTCTATGAAATTCACATGAGTCCTGTTTATTAAATAAACAAAAGAAAATTGACCTAAGCATCCTAAGATGACCAGCGTTTATACTACAAAGTACGTTTAACAAATTCAGTAATTATTTCTAACATTAAGGATCCTGCCTAAATTGTGCTACAAATCTAATGACTAGGAAGAGAGCTGGGCTCAAAACTAAGGAAAAAAAGACTGCTGGATTGGTAAATCAATGTTTTCCATTGTAGTCAAATTGCCAGAATTCAAAAGAAAATGAAAAAAAAAAAAAAAAAACTTTAGCAAGTTTGACAATATGTGAAAAGATTCAAGTGCAGAAAACACTTTTGCAAAGCACAGTAGAAGTACCAGTATGGCAAGTCCTGTTGAGCTACAGGTTAAAAGGATGTAGGGATGTTTCAGTGGCAGCTTTCTTAAAACTATGCTAAGCTTTGACAAAGATTGTGTTTATAGTTACCTTAGTTTTCTGTATTTAGAGAGAATGAGTATGTTTTGACCTAAAATGTAAAAGTATGAGTCTAACATTTCTATTTGGAAGCATACATCTTGAAAACATACTCAAATACATTCCGTGCTTCTGAAAGCACGGGAACATAAACTTTTCTAGCAAACAGACAGAAAGACCTTTGTCTGAGAGATGGTTTTGTAGGCCACAGATGTTTTCCCAGCTGCATTTAAAAGGGAAACGATATAGGGTTCAAAACTGAACACAGTGAACAGACAAAGTGATTATAGCAAAACCACTAGATTAGAAAATGTTATGTATGAATACGTACATAACTTTAACACCAATAATTGGGCTTACAAAACCTAGAAATATTAGGTTACACTGGATCCACCAACTGGAATTGTCAGTAAGAACATACAAAATGATGTCTTAATGCATCTTCTAGCTTCACACTTGCTCCAATTTTGTCTTTTTAAATAGTAGATTTTAAAACTGCACTTGGCAAACCCCTGAGCACCATTTCCATGACTTTGTCTCCATTTTATTTCAAGTCTTTGGGTCTGAGCTGTCCTCATACAACCACATTGTTACAGATTTTGTTCAGTAACCTTGAGTCCTACCCTGAGGCAGAACTCATAAGATCTTTGCTGCACTAGTAGTCACAATCTGAGCGTAGTTAATTTTTTTCCCCTCTACCATCTATTCCGTTTTGTCTTCTGGTCTGGAAATAAGCTTTCGTGTGGCTGCAAGGACAGCATTCCTTTCACCACTCATTTTATTGTCCTTTTTCCTTCTTTTTCTTGCTTTTATCTGAATTTATTCAAATAAATAATGTACTTTGTTGCAGGAATGCATCGCATAGATCTGTGCTAACATTTTGACAAGAGCTTGGCTAGAAAAGCAGCCTTTGTGTTTATTTTATAAATTGATGAAAATTTGTTTCTGTTAATTTGTTAAATTCTAATTATAGGATCCAGAAATACTTTGCATATTTGAAATTTACATATTTTTTAAAACTATAATAGTATGTTTTTCCTGTGATGGAAGTATTATAAACCACAAAGCTATCTCACATCTTAAGAGATTAAGAATGTTACTTTATAAAGCAGGGCTTAAATCTTTAAATCAAAATGTATTAATTTACTCTTTCATTATAATGCAGCTTTTCCACAAGGTACTAAACACATAACACCACAGAAGATTTATTCCCCTTCAGCACAATGTATGCTGACTCAATGTTTATTTGTACATGCAATCAACCATTGAATTTGTCTGGTTTATGGAATCCTGTTGACCTTTGACCCAAGGAGCCGCAAGTCAGCACCTTCGCTCATACAGGAAAACAACAATTCTTGCAAGGTCAGCCTTTCTTCAATCAATCTTCGGATCAATCTCTAGATCATTGCCAGTAATCTCCAAAATGTAAAGCCATTGATGGCTGAATTTAATCTTAGAAAGCCAGATGAAGTAAAGCATTCCCTCTATTGAAGAACTTTATGAGTTGGAACCAATTGGCTGGATGGTGATGCTGTAAAACAAGGTGGAAAGCGCACAGATTTTCCAGGGCCTTTGTGGATCAAAACAGCTTCAGACAGAGAGAATCTCCTGTATAGCTCTATCCCGGATTAGGAACACATTCCAGATTTTCTAAACAGAGGTGTTAGAATCTACATGAAGCTGTTTTATACAAGAAATGTGTGACTGCTTCCTAAAAAGATTTTCTGTTGAAAAATCATGAACCATTCAAGCATTTCAGTTAATATATAATATTTGAATAGTAGAAATGTCTTCACTGACACAATGTTATTTTTTCACTTTACCTTTGTACTGAATAATACCCTCGTCACGCTGTTGTGCATTTGGTTTGTCATTTATTAGCTACAAGAAGATGTGCTGCCTTAGGTAAATAACTCTCATGCATCTAATACTGTTGCATAAATAATTTGATCACCAGATAAGCCAGCGTGCCACTGGTAATTTGGACATAATGAAAAATTCTGCAGCAGTCCTGACATACCACTGCTTCCTACATTGGCACACATATCTAAACACCATATCTAAAATTATTAAATGTGAATGTAAAGATCACACATCTAAGAGTGTACATAAGTCCTATCACATAAATAAATAAACATTCTGCTTTCAGAAGTCTGTTTCTCACTTTTGTTTTGTATAATCAGCAATTATTACGACAAAGGTTGCAAAATGCATAGTCAGTTTCTGCGTCAAAATAATGTAAGATAATTTTGTCATGATCTTATCTTGGTTTTTAATGACTGCTTGACCATCTGTGAATAAAAGATCAATACACAGGCTGACTGCCTGTAAGTGGTCAGATAATTTCTAGCCGAATTGGTCAGAAAAGAGTTCAGGCAACCCTATCGTTGGAGCCACAATAAAAATTTTGCATGCCATGGTGGTGCAAAAAATGCTCACCTTGTCGGTGCAAATTTATGACCTTCATAGAGTAGCATAGTCTTTTTAGTGCAATGTAATGTCATTAAATTGTTTTAACGTGTCAAAAGAAAAGAATCTGCAGCAGCCTGGCTTAGCTGTGGATCAAATTTCTTGTGGTAAAGTATTCAAAAATTTTCTGAGCGATCCAGTCAGAATGACTAGATATCTCAAAAACAGGAAGCATTTAGTAGCTACACACGGTGAAGCAACACTGACTATTCATTAAAGCAGCATCCGCCAAATCTGATTTTAAGATTCAAATGTACATCTCTAAACAAATTTTTCAGTAACATTTAGTGTCCAAAAAAAAAGTTCAATAAATATGATGCATGTTTTAAACTTTTGGGAAATTTTTCAAGTGGTTTTTCAAGCAGTTTGAGGAATTTAAGGTCAGACAGGTAAACTGCTCACACAACAAGAAAATCTGTCCCAAAACAGGGACAGATTACCAGTGGTACTGGTGGTTTTAGACTGGATTTCTTCTCAGAGTTTTCAGAATCTTGGGGATAAGTGGCCCCAAAACTTTTGTACTCCATGCTCAGAATTACTAGAAATAATTGCATTCATTTGAAATGGAAATGTCTACAAAACCAGTTCAGGTTTTTGCATATATAAATTTAACAAGTTACAGAATGCATTTGATGCAAATAAACAAGTGAGAACTGTTTTCATCTGTACTAGCGTGGACAGTCTTTTTTTATAAAACAAACTTGAACAAAAAAACAAAAAAAATCTCATAGATGTTAAACAAAAAGGTTGTGATTTTTTTTTTTTTCCACACAAAGATGACACCTTTCTTACCTCCCATGCAGACACTGACTGATGCATTGATGTGACTGTCTCTGGGTGTTGTTTATACAAAGTGGCATTCATGAGTCAAATTAATATTGGCACTCAGTGTTCATCATTTATAATGAGCAATATAATTAACCAATTATATCTATAATGGTCTGTGCTGACTTCCAATTTACCCAGATATGAAATCCTCTTCAGGCTTTATCACTTTTGGATGGGAAGTTATCAGTTGATCAGATAATACTGAAATTAAATCACAAATTGAAATTTAGAAGAAAATAATTAAAGTTTTTTTCAAATAAAAATAAAAAAGCACTAAAAATACTGTAAAAACATGTCATAATGTTCAGATATTACAACAATCTGTAAGTATAAATAGTTGAGTGTTATGCATATATCAGTAAATAATCTAATCTGAAAACATTCTGCTTAATCTGGCATTCATCACGTTGCATGTCTGCTCCATGTCTAATCGAGAAGATATATAAACATCTATCCTTTTCCAAAAGGGAAAACAAGGATTGCTCCACAGCTGATGGTTATCATATCTGGAAAATACATTTTTTATTTGTTTTGCTCGAGGCAATAATCTGCAGACAACACAATAACTTAAGTTCCTCTGTCTGTAATTTTCTTTTAAAATAATTTGCATCTACTGTACAAGAAAATCTAACAAGAAATAGTTAAAATTTGTCAAACTGAGGAGTAATTTGTTTCATACATTTGGCTTTTTGTGTGCCAGTATAAACAGCATTATCTCACTATTTAGTCACTAATTTGTCTCAAGTTTAATGCAACTCAAATAGTTTTCTCATTGGTGCTTTCTCAACAGAGCTATTACAGTAGGATAAAAATAGATGTAAAAATCAGAAGTAATCATAACTTGTAATGCCTTATGAAGTAAGCATTGCTGCTATTCATACAAGTTTATTTTTTTCACAGTTTGTCAAATATGACTGTAAACCAGAATGCATTGTACTAGGACTTCATAACACAACAACATCACAAAGCAGTGCATAATTAATGAGTAGATGGAAAATGATACATTGATTTAATTTCTTCCCACAATAAACTTATATTCAGCAAGGTTCAATACTTTGTAGAACCATCTTTTGCTGCAGACACAACTACAAAGTCTTTTGGGCTACGTTTCCTGTGGATGAGCACTTCTTTGCAAAATAGTTCAAGCTCATACAGATTATTTCCGAGTAGATTATTTCAGTATTGTCCTATTTTAGTGACCCTGCTGAAATAGAAATATAAATCCCAACAACATGATGATGTCACCACTATGTGTACCATAAGAGTCTTCCGGTTGAGGTGTGGCGTTTTCAGCCAAAAAGCTGAATATTGGTCTTAGACGACCTTCTTAAATATGGTAGCTTTGTCTGGAACTGAAGTACTTCAAATATGATGTTTCATGCATTTTTTTCAAATAATTAATTTTTTTTGTCGCTCTTTTGTAAAGGCCAAGTTTGAGGACTTCATTAGTCAATGATGTCCCGATGATACATTTGCTACCTGATTCATGAATCTTTGCATGCGGGGTGGCCATATGAAATTAAAATATAAATTATAATGTTTTGCATTTATCATAACAATAAAAGTGATGATAAACTTTTTTATAGCTTCTTTTGAGTCTTTAATAGTCAACTGTGATGGCCAGTCACTGTAGTCAAAGCACTACAAACACATAATATATTGCTCTTAAAAATAAATCCTTTTTGAAATTGGCTCTTCACGACACCAGTGATAAAGTATGACGATTAAACACCAACCTCCACACAGTAGCTACATTTAATAATACATTTTTAATTTATTAATATTTATTGATGATCTCATGGAACCAACAGTGGAAAAATGAAGAAAAATCTGAGTGTACAGTCAGTTTCAAGGTATTTAAAAAAAATATTTTTTTTTGGAATTTACTATCACAATAAATTAAAATTCACAATAACGCAATAAATACGTATCCCTAATATCTTCAGCTCCAGTCCACTTGGCAGCTTTTCCAATTATTGCTGTTCTTTTATACAGGCTTAAATTTAATATCATCTCTTGGCTTGTAGTTGTGTCATGATGAATTGAACTGTTAGTTGTTCAAAGCTATGGATTTTGTTTTATAGACTATTGTTCTTTCTCCCTGACTTGTATTGCATACTTGCTTGCTACACAGTTAGCATGTGTTGTTTTCTTTCCATTTCACGTTTGCAATACATAGTGTTGTTCAGTTATATAAAACTTACAATAAATTCTTAGAAACTTTAGATTATAGCGTGTCAACCAGTTTGTGGGAAAAACGAATGCTTTTGCAAGTCATCTGTCCCAGTAAGCTACAGTTAAGACTAAAATAATGTTAAAGCAAACCAACACCAAGATGTCTGTTCATGAAAAGGTCTACAAACGTAACCCTTTTTGCTGTACTTGTCATTCTTGTTTACCTCATCATTGATAAATAACAAGATTATGTAGATCACAAGTGTCAAACTCCAGTCCTGGAGGGCCACTGCCCTGCAACGTTAAGTTTGACGCTGCTGCACTACACCTGAAAAGAATAATTAGGTCATTAGCAAGGCTCTGGAGAACTTATCCACACAAGAAGGAGGTAATTAAGCCCTTTCATTCCAGATGTACCTGTGGCACATCTAAAAACTGCAGGACAGTGGCCCTTGAGGACTGGAGTTTGACACCCCTAATGTAGATCATCCCTTAGAGAATATCATAGTGGTTTAATCAGTAAAACATACAAAAACAAAGAAGAACAGAGAGACAATGCCTTTGCAGAAAAACTCTAAATGTTAATTCTCACTTCAGACACTTAAATAATATACTAGCAGGGCATTGTACAGTAAAACTCAGGCAAAGACATTCGTCTCCTCTCATCTCCTGTGGGAAAAATTAATTAATTAATGTCTGCATAAAATGTTTTTACTTATTAAAAACTAAGCTCTGCATCACAATACAAGAGTAGCTGTGTGAAAAATAAAGCTAGAATGCATAATGATACCTATAACCACAAATTAGTGAGGCATAGAACTTCTCGGTATGAATATAAAGTTGAGAAACTTTTTTCAAAAGACTCAAGAATAAGCTGTTGTTGCAAGTCAAGCTGCCTTCCAAAGAGGGAAAACTGACTGAACAGTAAGAGGCCGTGTAAAGTCCACGGAGATTTGAAAGGGTATATGCTGCAACCAGTTAGGCTATGTGCAGGTTTTCCTTGAATCTCTCACTGACTCAAAAGAACATACTTCACAGAGTGTTGAATGTGAGGGTGTTACTTGATACTACTGTCAGACATCTCTTTATCTTGGTGGTATGTTGGACAGTTTTGTGATTCAGATAGGTCTACAAAGAGAATCAATAAGCAGAAATATGCTAACAATGCTCTTTTGCTCTCACAGATGCTGGTAGCTTTGATGGCTCCAGTTGCATTTTATTTCTGAGCTCAACATTTGACAATGGGATTAGAGGCTTAAAGGGCATATATCATTATAAGAGAAATGCAGAATGCTAAAACGTTTCCCTCCAAAGTAGATAAGCAATTTTGAAACACTTTTCGAAAACAAAAACAGCAGTGCTTGGGCAACTGTGGCTCACTGGTAAAGAAGTCATCTTACAATCAGAAGGTTAGATTCCAGCTTCCTACTGTCACATGTCGATGTGCAAGGCGCTTAACCCCAAGTTGTCTACCAATCCATGAATCAGTTTATAAATGTACGTACATTTGTGAGTGTGAATGGGTTCTTCCTCTTCCTTTCTGGATAAACTGCAATAAAAATATTTACTTTACCAATTTAAATTGGACTTAATCACTCCTTTATTCTTCGGTTGGCATTGATACCTTGTTCAATATTCCAGTTTTTACATCCTTTGTCTTTGAGAATGTCCAGCTGTATTGTGCTCACCTTTAGCCTGAACAGTTGTAATCATGATAATTGCTATTTGAGCAAATTAGTACAGTTAAGTGACATCTGGTCATGGCAAGGAGTGTAAAATTGTTTACTGGACAGACATATAAAAATAAAGTGAAAGGTCAGAATCTAATTAAGTGCATCCAGCTTTAATTATTTTGTGTTTCTTAGGAGGGTTTACACAATATCTTTGACACTTGAACTAGGAAAATAAATAAAACAGTTTCTAATTTAGCACTCGGCTTGCATAAACCAATTAAAAATTTGCCCCAGAGTGAAAGCATTTTAAAAAAATAAATCATATCTAAGATAATACCAGATAAGACTCCTCTTTGAATGACTCAGTACCTTAATGTGTGGTTTAATTTATTATGACCAGCACAAAATAATGAGACTAAACAGATACCCAGAAGATTTCGCCTTTAGTTGACACAAAGTATGTATTTGTTGGCTGTAAATGGCTCCCTGGATCATTAGGAGAGGTTTCATTTATAGTGCTTAGGGTTTTCACAAGACCCAGATACGCTTAATGATGTACCCACACAGCACTCATGCTGTGGGTTTTAGAGCCAACAAGAAAATTGGTATTTTAGTTATTACTCACGTCCTCCTTCACTCCCATATTTCTGGCCATTGAACAGAGAGAAAGACCACTGCAAGCACAAAATGGAGCATGGCTTTTGAAAAGAAAGGGGGACAATCAGCTTCAGCATGGGGAGGGGAGAGATAGTGGGGACCACATTTAATCTGCTGAATTTAGGTTAATGTACTATGAAGATTTGTACAGAATCTATTTGGAAAAGTTGCCTTGGGTTGGGTAATGACAAACAATTGAGGCAAGGATAAAGGAAGAGGAAAAATGCCACCCACCACTACTACCTCCTTCTGTATTACACATATAGCCTCTCCCAGTTGTGAATCAAAGTTTGGTTGAAAGTCAAAAAAAGATAAGATATCCGGGTGTGGTCCATGGTTCTGAGTTGAAATATCCTCTGAAGGACCTGAGTTGAGAATTATTTTGGCGGGAGTTGTTTTTGTTTTGTTTACTCTCACTCTGTACATTTTTGGATTCTCTCACAGTGGAAATGAAAGGTGTGCTTGAATAGAAAGGCTGATACCTTTCTAACAGCTACACTCCCACATACTGACCTGATTTTTTAAAACCACACAATGACATGAAGTTTTTGTGCTTTACACCTACGTATAGGTTATATATTTCTATATTAGATCCGTTTTGACACCTTGAAACCCATTTTTTTGTATTAAGACTCGATTGATTATCAGTTGACTTTTCACTTAACTTTTTGAGCATTCAAAAATGACTTGTTATTTTTGATAACACTGACTAAGGGTATTCAATAAAGAACAATGGTTGGGCCCAAAAGTCTTTTTAGATATTACTGCATGGTGCACATGGACTTGTATGTTGATGTGTTATCTCAAAATTTGTCAGAGGTCTTTTTAAAATACTGTCCCTCATAGATTGACATTGTAATAAACTTATGTTGTTATGAAATAATGAACTTAGTTCCTTAAAGTTCATTATCAACTCAATATGTCAACAAAGCTCTTTTGTTCCTTAACACATTTGTATGAAACAAATTCAGTTGTTGTCAGGGGATTTATGCTGGTTAGAAACGAGTGTGAAGAGGGTGGAAAAAAACAAAACCACTGAACAAAAATGTACTGACACTGCCAACTTGTCATTGAAGCATTTGATAATTTTGCTCTAAATTAATGTGTGAACTACTATTGACAAACGGTTGACCGTTTTTAACGTAAGATATCCATTCTCTTTTAAGGGCTCACAATGAGTGCTAACTTTTCCTGCTTACTCCTTTAGACTAAGGTTTAGAGGCACAGGTAAAATAGTAAGTAGCATTTTGTAATGCAAAAACAGCCTTGATAACATCTAGACAAACTATAATAATAAAATGTACATAAAGTACAAAAATAAGAAGAAGATTAGCAGCAAAACAAGATAATACACACTAGCACTTGCAAACAGAAGGATTGCTGTGGCATACAATCAAGGATTCTAAAAACAAATCCAGGAAGCAAATCTTGACATGTCATGGAGAACAAAGTAAACCAAAGGCTACATATACTTTACAAAGGGGTATAAGAGTGACAGGATGTGGGTGAAACAATCTATGACAGAACCGAGGCTTGAAATAAACATAAGCGAAGTAGAAAAACAAACAGGAAGCCCAAAAAACCATTATAAAAAAGTCATTATAAAGTGAGCCATAACTCACACTTTCTTTTACTGGCAATTTTATTTAGTTGATTTTAGTACTGGGAATAGTACTAATCACACTCAAAACAGAGTAAATCTTGTATATATATAAAGGGAAATATTTTATTTTTTTTATATAATTAGAAGATTAGATAATGAGTAAAGTAGAAGTTTGTGTAAAAGTGAAAATTCACTTTTTCCCTAAATTTTTTTAAAAGCCACTTTTTATACTTAATTGGGTTATCTGTGCCTGATATTACAGATTAGTTGGTGATCTATAACATGTAAGTGTGACTAAAAAGTACACATCTGTAAGTGGCAAATTATTTTTCACTGTACTGTATGCTAAAAATGCAAATCTTATTTCAAGTCTTTTCCAACAATTGACAAGCACATTGTAATCTCTGAAGAGAATTTTGTGAAACATTAAGTAATGTGCCGTACTTTAAACTTTGTGTATGAGGTTCTGGTTCACCTCCCACATTGTAACCTTCATAAGAACAATAACCATTTAAAATTTTGTTGATGACATTTCTGTTTTAACCTCTTCAAGGAAGCTGATGAAAACAAACACATGAAAAACAAGCAACCATCATTATGCATCATGGCTCCAATGGTATATTCACAACCAAAAATTAGATACCATGCTATGTCCATGTTCATTCTTTAAAATGTTTTCTGTTCAAAAACGCTGTTTGACTTTTTTTTTTTTTTTTTTGATGTGTTGAACGCTTCCTTGCTGATCTATTTTCATATGTTTCTGTAGCAGTTATAAACTACAATATACACACATCCTATTTTATGCAACATTTTTTGTACTTCAATATTTTTCTGGAAAGCTGTGTGTTTGCCCAGGTTTTGTTAAATACTTTGTGTAACTTTTTTACTGCTCCTGTATTTTATAAAGTGTCTGTTTTTCTTAATTTTTCATATTTCATGAGTACATGGGGTTTTTACATAATTAATCTTTTTCTTGTGGTGTTTTGGCCATTATTTGTTTGCATTTCAGGGGGGCCGTGCTAAATCCAAAGTGCCAAATCTTGCACTGTAGATGTGCAGAGTCTTAAAAAGGTTTTTATTCTAACTGGGTTTTATAATCCCATTGCTTGTGTTTGTAATTAACATGTAAAATATTAACTAGATGACTAATCTAAGGAGTGATTTCACTGACCATGCAGGCTAAAGTTCTAGTTATATAGAACAGATACCAGCATTAAGCCCAGCCTGCTACTAAATCCAGCAGCTGCAGTTGCTAAGTTACAGCTCCTCAATGTTGGGCAGGGTTTAGCAAACTCTCCTGTGGGAAAACGATGTTTGTAATTATTTTGTGACTAAAATGGTTAGAGTACAATATTTCATAATTTTTGGGGGCTGCTAATTTGTAATGTACACATTTATTTGAGAAGTAGAATAAAAGAATTTTGTGTGTTAATACTTTGTTTTGTTGCAAAGAGAAAACCAAAAGTTGAGTTAGAAAACACCACATTACCATACTGATAAATTCTTATTCAGTGAACAAGCACTAGAATAAATTTGAAATGTAAGGGAATTTGCAAGTAACCGAATGCTCCTCTGTCTTATCATAAGGTCAAAGGTAAAATTGGGATGCAAATAATTGTTCTACCAGATCAGAGGGCAGTAAATAGCTCAAGCATCTATTGCCTATTTCCATCTCTAAATTAGAAAAGTTTTGTTTGGAGACACTGAGTACCAGAAAATTTGAACTTCTGGAATACTCCTTAGTCTTTGTTTCTGTTATTACTATGCTATGTAATTTCCCCTGATTGATGGCTTAGAAGTGTATCATTGACTGGTGATTGGAAGGCTGACAATTGTAGGCTGACTTGACCACAGCAGGTCTGACAGCTGAGGGAAGCAAATCAAATACTCTCAAACAGAAAAGTGAAAGCAGTAAAATGAATTGGCAGACAGATTTAGAATATATTCATGATGGCCGAGATTTTTTCTGCCTTCACACATCCTTACAGTATACAGGGCCAGAGTATCTCTTTAATGATTATGTGAAGCACTCTGTAATTAGTTTTGAGAGTTATGCATGTGAGCTATAAATTGACAGCGATCAGAAAGACAATGATTCATGTTCTTAAGTCTTCATTACGCGTCACATCTCCAAAATAAAGCAGTTCTCTAATAAATCCATTTGATTAATAAGAATTTAATTAATGAGGGGAAAGAGACCATGTGATTTAATGTTGATAACACTGATGTTGTAAATTAGATGATCTGAATATATTTATGTGTTTATTTAGAGATTTGTTGCTGTCACTTGTTTAAACTGTGACTATTTCAAGGGAAAAAAGATTACATCTTGTAAATAGATCAAGGTCAGTAGAATTGGACGAAGGTAGTCTGTGATTCACATGTTTAGGTCTTCGATTTAACTCTGCACTGTGCCACCATATCCAATAAAGATGCCTGGATTTAAACAGTGCCTTTGCACCCCTGGGTGTATGTTAAGAGTTGTTCTCCAGATGGAAAGAACTCTCGCTTCTGTCTCAAACCTTTTCCAACTTCTCACAGGTTTTATCCAGGTTTGCCAAGTTTGTAACTATCAGAATGAAGCCTTGGTTAAAATAGCAGCTCTACTGGTATTGAGCTATTTTGAAAACAAAAGTCTTTACCTGTTTACCTGTTAGGCTCTCCTTTGGTATGTCGCAGTGTAAAGGCAGCAATACATTGTACTAAATCTGACACATGAGGGGCTGAGGTGGCAAATGTTTGTGGGCCTTCATTCATATTTTTCTATTTTAGAAATGATTCATTTATTAATCTAACATTTTCAATAAACAGTTGAATACAGGCCCAGCCATCTCTTTCCAGGTTTGTTGCTCTAATAAATATTTTCATTTCTCTTAACTCTTGAACTGAGCTTTGCACTCTTCAGTGTTATAAAAATACAAGCAGAACTAGTTTTTGTTTAGTCATTAACTTATTCCCCAACTCATTTGCATATAAATCCAAGTCCCCCTTCTCTCTTTCACTCTAGTTACCTGCCCAGTACCACTGCTCTTGTTGTCTTCAGAGGCCCTTTCTTCTTTCGTATGATGAAATAATCCCAGTCCGTCTCCGCATTTGATTGACCACATGGTGTGCCCATCAAAATAAGGCCCTCTGTCTGCATCAATTCTCAGCAGAGCTCAGTGGGAGATGCCAAAGTTCACAGAGTCATCAACACCACAGCTGTAAAGTGTTAAAGATGGCTTTGGGTCAATTTGCCCTTCACTATTTCATACCCTGACATGCTATTATTTTTACCTCTTCCCTCTCATATTTCATACCAGTGTACTTACAACCCCTGTGTATGAGTTTAATTGCGTTTATTTAGTGGATTCGTTTTATGAATTATGGAGATTAATAACAACATCTTAAAATATCAATGATTTAACAATACAACATCACCTGGCAGCCATTTCTTTTGTATTTTGAGACAAAGTCCTCCTGAGTATATAGCCCTCCCACCCGCCGTTCCCTCCATCCCCCCTCTATCTCTCCCTCCTCCCTTCCCCACCTTCCTTCTTACTAAGTATATGATGTCAGCACCTGTTATTTTGTTCTTGTGTCATTGTTGTTCTTATATGTTTAAAACAAATAAAAAGATCTGAATAATAATAAAATATCAATGATTTATTAAATTTACTTGTACAATGATTTCTAAAACTGTTTGGACCACTGGGTAAGTACAACCAAAAACAAATGCGAGAGTCTGGTGGTAGCAGGAGAAATGACTCATGGTCTATTACCAAAGGTTAAACAGAAATCCTACAACTGCTAAAATCTGACGCTACTCCATGTTTGTTTATATTCTGTGGAGAAGAAAGTTGCGCTCATGTCTTCTTTGAAGGTTTTTGTGTCGTTTCCTTCAGCAGTTTTTGAGGTGAACAGATTTTTCTATTAGTTTTGATCATTTAACACAATGCAGTGTGAAAACGAACTGCACCAGATGAAATTGTAACAAATGGTGCAATTTTAGCCCCCAATCAGACAGAGTCTACCAGACTATCCAGTGGGAAAACACCCTAAAATACTCCAAGCCACCTACTACCCTAGTATGTTATTTACTGGAATCATGAAACAATTTCTGTCAAGTCAGAAATAATTCAATAATTCAATTTCATAATTATTACAAATTATATTTTAATAAGTAGTGAGCTGGGCCTCTACAGGTCTTCCTATATATGGTAGGCTTTGTATCAATAAGAGTTGGATATGAAAAGACCAAAAATAAAATGTATGAAGCAAAGGAGTGAAGTTACGAGCCCCAGTTTTAAGATACAAATGGGTTTTAAGGGAACATAAGAAGTAAAAATTGAGTCATCATCTCAAAAAGATTTGTTTAGAAATTTCCCAGGTGGATTTTTTTTAAGAGCTCAGTTTTCTTTCAGGGTTCAGTTTTGTCTCTCCCACCCCATCTTATTTTGCACCAACAACAGTCTTTCCCCACTGTGTTGATAACAGCTCCCAGAAATTACCCCTCAGAAAACACATTGTCCTTGATACAAGATTGTAGCACCTTCTATGTTCAAAGACGTTGCAACCTTTTTGGGACTCCTGGTTAGCAAGAAAAAAAAGGAATGTGATTACAGGGTTATACACTGATTCATTGATGCAGCTTACTCAGTCCAACCTTGGATTTGCCTGAGTGTTAAGGTGGAAGCACTGCAAGAGAGATGGCATTTTCTGTTTTTTCTGTTCCAGAGAACAAAAGAAAGCATGCCTCGCACTAGTTAATAAGCACTGTGGAACAAGGCAGTGTTTGAAACATAGCCTAAGCCCAGAGAAAGAAGCTGAAGTAACTTCATCACTTGCTCCAACATTTATCTGGTTTTCTGGGAGGATTAAAATCACCATTTCAAAATTGACATGGAGGAGTAACATATGACAAGAAAATTTAGATTATGAAGATCAAGTAGGTGTAAACTAGAGTCTGCAGATATTGTATGGATATTTTAAAGTGTTCCACTTTAGTGATCATTCAGTGCATGCTGTTTTTGCTCATTATTGATATTATTTGTTTGTGAATTTTATGCATCTTTAATAGTCTCCCTCCTCCCCTCAATCTGCCAAAACTCTGTTTCTGAACAATGAGTTTCTTTTTGTCTTTGTATGTAACGGTAGACTATTTTTAAAAGAGGGGAAGCTGGAGTTCTACCTAAATTACCTGCTAAAATGTTCATTCAGTCCTCTAGGACCTTGCCAAGCAGAATCACACTTTCCTTAGCTAAAAAAAGACATTGAAAAAGGCTTCTTTTTTTTTTTCAAACACGAAATTACAAATCTGACCTGTTTTAAAAATAGCAGGCTAGTGATCTTCAATTGAGAGAGATTTCTTGCCGTTAAGATATTCTGTTTATGTTTTCTCACATGTGTTATTAAGTCTGAAGTATCACACAGATATAGAGCTGTGAGAGCTTCCCAGCATTCTAACCTGACAAGTGTTAAAGACACCGTACACATGGGAGACAGGCAAATGTTCTCAACCCTGACAGGTAGGAACTGTGATGATATGTTTTTGAAGATCACTACAGTGAGAGTCATTCAGGGACAGAATTTTCTCCTAAGAAATAAGAAGTCAATGTTGATTTTTCTCACTTATTTGCTTTGTCTTTTAATTCTTGTATTAAATTAGAAGAAAAACATTTAAATCCTAATAAAACATGAGGTGTGTTATTTGAAAGTATGTCTACCAATGGTATGTTAGTTATAGGTCTAACATAACTAACAAGCTCTGCGATGGACTGGCAATTTGTCCAGGGTGCACCTCACCTCTCGCCCACTGACCGCTGGAGATGGGCATCAGCAGTCCTCAAAACCCCACTAGGGAGTAGGATAATGGATGGATGGACTAACTGCAAGCTTTAATAGATTGTTTTTGTGTTTTTATTAAATAAAACCACAAAAAGTAGTGTATATTTTTAAAATGTAAATAATAGTTTAGTTTATTTTACACAACTAAAATTTCAGATAGAAGAGTTTAAGAAAAAGTATAGATAGTGCAGGAAGAAGCAAAAGTCCAGTAGACTTATATAAATATTCCAGCTAAATAGTGTAAAAAGAAATAAAACAAAAAAAAACGCTTCAATCAGTGATCATAAAGTTATACAATGAAATCATATAAAGATAAAAACAAAAATGTATCAATAAAATATAAATGTGAATTCAAAAAGAATATGTAAAAAAAAAAAAACAAAAGTGAGAGTCACAACTCTTTAAATAACTTTAAACTCTTACCAAAGGCCTGCCTTTTACCATATATGAAAAGTCATTCCCAAATTTAGCTCCCCTGAACCAGACAGAAAACTGACCTGATTACTTATATTTCCTTTTTTACAAATGAAAAAACTAAAAAGTATTCTATGCATTTGTGTTCAACCCTTCTACTCTGACACCCCTGAATTAAATCCATTGCAACCAGCTGTTCTGATACACATTAATTTTCTATTATCATTATTTTTTGTACCATTTTTATAGGAAAGAGCCAAAATACTTTACTAGATAATGGCAGCTAGAGAAAGCTCTAAAATGCAACAAATGAATGAAAATTTTACAAATTATTAAATGTCAAAAAACAATAGGCAAAACTATAACAACCCCAATGACATATCCAACAGTAAAATCAAATAAATCCTCAATCAAAAGGACTCAGAGGTTTGCTAGAGAGCCTTAGTGAACAAAAGCCGGATGAGGACAAAGGAACACATCATAAATGTGTGCAGATATTCAACGTGAGGTATCCCAACCTTTAAATATCTCATGGAGCACTGTTTAAGTCATCATCTGAAAATTTAAAGAGCAAGCCACAACTGCAATCCTACCGCCATAAGGCCATTATATAAACTAAACAAGACAAGTAGGGACATGAGAGGCCTAATCTACGAATCAGCCAAGTCACATTTAAAGTATGTCAAAAGTCATGTACTGGATAGAGCGGCCTTGCAAAAAAGTTGCTCTGGTTACATGAGACCACAATTAATTTGTTGGGGCCTGCATGTAGAACACTGTGCATCACTCTGAACACATCCGTTCCATGTAAAACTCAATGAGAACACAGATGGAGCTGAATACAGAGAGACACTGGAAGACACAAAGGCTGTGGTTCAGCCCATAGCAAGACAGTGAGTCTAAACATACAGCCATGGATACAGTGGAATGGTTTAGATCAAAGCATATTATCTGTAAGAATAGACCTTCTGTAAATCTACTTAGACTGGACTTGTAAATCCAATTTTGAGAATCTATAGCAGGGCTTTTCACTGCGCCCTTGACATTGATGTTTACTGGTGCTATAAAATCTGTCTGAATTTGAGCTATTTTGCAAAACAGAGTGGGCAAAAATCTCCATCAGTAGATCTGCAGAGAAACAAACCTCAAAAGACCTAAAACTGGAACTGATGAACCAGTAGTATTCACAAAGTATTACTTAAGGGTCTGAATACAAATGCATATCACACTTCGGTTTTCTATTTGCAAAAAAAATTTGAAAACCATAAATAATTTCAGGCATATATTGTGTCAAGATAGTATACATATTAGTTCCAAGTGTCCTACCCTCATCCTTGTTAAAACTGATGCAGATCTTTTACAGCTCTCTAGGGGTACAAACATAAAAACTAAGGAGACTACAAAGTGACTATGCATAAGCAACACATGTTCATAACATCCTGTTCCCGCCAAAGACAGTGCTTCTTTTTTGTGATTGTATTCCATTACAATCACAGAGACACTTCTGTCAGGGCAAGGTATTAGCTTTGAGGATATAAGGGCAGCCCCGCAATGAGAAAAGGCTCTTTTAGTTTAACAATTAATAAACAAATCACATATCAGTAGGATCTCTTTTTCCACAATCAACCATTTAGAATCATTTGAAAATCTCAGCCAAAATGATTTTCTTTAAATAAAACAGTAGTGTGTACCCCAATAAATTATTAGGTTGATGTACTTCTGTTTGATCTAGGGTTCCAAGCTATATCTGTCCGCCCCTGACAAGGACAAAACGTCCCAGGCACATACCTCAGGAGTCTAGTAAGCCTCATGAAAATGACCTCTCTTGATATAAGATAATGCTTTAAATTAGCTGGCTTTCAAGATGAAACTTTTATTAAGAGACATTTCCAAGCTATAAAAGATTAAGTGACTAAAACCATGTAAAAATATCATTAGATCAAAGGAAGTGCTGTAGTTTGATGAAAGCTAAAACTGTCAGCTGTGGATGAGCCAACAGGCAGGGAAGATAGTGAAACTATTGCCAAAAAAAAAAAAAAACTCAAGCAGAAACATATTTCTCAATGGAGTAGTGTGAGATATCAGTATTCGGTGGATGAAGTTTCAAGTATTTTTATCAAAAAGAAAAAAATAGTGAAAAAATAATGTTCTGAATTAGACTGAAAGCACCTGGTGCTAACACTCACTACCGTCAAATGGACACAGCTAAATGTAAATGTGGAAAAAAAAAAAAATTAACATTTTTAAAACTGAATTTTAAATCATATCAAAAATGTTACATTTTGGTGCCTCATAATCCTCACCATTCCCCATCAACACCCTAAGCAACGAGAAGCTACAGTGATAAGCTAGCAAGCAGCCTTTTGGTTAACGATCCAGCACAGAGCCGCAGATTAATGCCCTGGAGTTTAATGCCTCAGACCCACCTACTTTACATAATGACTTAGTGCCAAAGTCATGTTATAATTATCTTATATGTTACAGTAAGTCTACAATAGTGCATTGTTTCCGAAAACCCTTGTAATTTAGTGTATTGTCCTAAAATATTTCTAGTTCAGTTAAAAAAAAGGATTGCTTCACAATGAAGATTTATTTCAACATAAGGGCCCATCATTAATATTCTTTAAAATATATTATTTTCATCAATATCAGAATGTATGTTTTGTTCAAATGTGTTCAGAAATACCCAAATCTTAAAAATTAAATAGAGTACATAAAAATATTAAATATCAAATAAAATATTTAACAAAAATTGCTGCACTTTCTCATAACACTATCATCTCTTTTTTCTTTGCAGAGAAAATGTTCCATTACAACTTCACAAATGTGAGAACATGAGCTAAAGGGCAAATCTCCAACACTATCATGTATATAAGAATTTCCTTTTCTGCGATATCAAATATCAAGCACATTACTTTTCAGATATCTGATCCTGATGATTAACGAGTTAAGAAATTATTGCATTGTTCTCTTCGAGTTTGTACCTTTATGATACTATTGTCTTTTTTTCCTATGCATATGAGTAGCTTCAAAAAATACAGCTAACCCAAAAACATCAATATATGTCTGAGTAGTGCAGTGATCTCTTTTTATTACAGTATCATTGTCTAAAGACATAATTGATTCTTTCTCAGCTTCAGCCTTCTTCAAATTTTCCGTTTTTACAAAGTCCTCTCATCAATTCAGGTTGTAATGAGCTGAATCATCTAGTATCTAAGGGTACTTTTAATTAAAAACAGTTCTACACAACATCCTTCATTATATTAAGTCCAATAATATTCACTCAATGAGTAATTCTACTCCACTTTTGTGGCTCATGGCTGGTGCTTGGTGCTATATTTTTCTTCTGATTGAGGGGCTACAAGAGAAAGTCTCCTAGTAATGGGGCATCATGTCATAAAAATATTACATTATATACCACAATGCCACACAAATAATGGACTTGAATAGAGGTTTGCAAACAAAATACATCTTCTTGCCTTATCCATTTCATCCTCTTCCATTTTTATGACTAACTGCAAGACTGTTATTGAAAAAATGTTTGCACATGTAGCTGCATCTGTTTCCAGAGCTTCCCTCTTATTAATTCTAGCCTTCTCCACGCCACCATTGCTCTTTCTAGTTTCCATCTTTTAACCACTGTTGACCAAGACAGACATGTTACATCAAGTGCGTCATTGAAAACAAAACCAAAACAAAAAAGGGTTCTATCAGCAGAGGCAGATGTAGTTCAGGGACTATAGTCACAGCAGGCAATATTAACATAAAATTGGCTTCACCACACTTATTTGGTAATTACAAAACATCAATTACTGTACAAGTAGTCTGATAAAACTGATTTTATGTTAAAATGATCTGCCATACAGTGGAAGTTGCTTTCATAATTAAACCACCAGTCCATGACCAGTCCCCCCACCCCACTCTCCAAAAAAAAACAGGAGAAACTGGCCCCTAGTGGCCCAAAGGTCACACCCCCACACTGGGAAATGTCCTGGTCCTCCTGATTAGCCTGATCCAGCAGTACTTTGCAGGAGCCTGTACAACATCCCTAACTACAGGAACCCATCCCCAGGCAATGTGATAACCCCTCCATCTGGCTGACAACCTCAACATTTTATGCAGGTTTCATAAACAGCCATCCACAAGTCCCACCCACACAAAACCTCTAACTGCATCCCCCACCAACAACTCTGCAACCCCATCTCCTCTCTCCTCTGATTCCCTGCCTGCACTGAAAATCTCTTAGGAAGATTTCAATTGGCTTTTTCAGTATCAGAAGACCAGGAGAGCTATAAGACCTGATTGTGTGTCTCCATCCTGCCTGACAGTCTGCACTGACCAACTACACCTTTACTCTCAGGATGGTGTTACATGGTGCTATTTGCAAAACCAACAGCCACATAGACAATTTCTTCCTCCCGGCAGTCTCTCTGGTGAACAAAATGAACATCTTATCTAGCCATCCGGGGATGAAAAAGATTTTCATTGTTCAGTTTGAATAATTATGTGGTTGAGTTTCTCTGGTGAGAATCACTGTGGGAATTTTAAAAGTTGATTAAACAGAATTATTTTTTCTCTACACCACATTGTCACAAATTTTTTGTAACATAATAACATGTCTTCTAAAACTTTTTGATAAACATTAGAAATTTATTCTGCTTGCTCTATTATTGCACCAAAAGGTCCACAATTCTCCATTATTTTTAATGCAATAAAACAACCTTTGGAATGCAATAAAATGGCAATCCTATACATTCTCATCAATGCCAAGCGAATAATTAGCAGGCTTGTTATCACTACAGTGTAAAGCAACCCTTCTCAGATCCATACAAATTACATTTTCAGTACTGGTCGTAAACAAAATTATTATTTTATTATATCATAACATTTTGAAGTGTGCCGAATAGACAAGGAGACAAAAAAATGAATGGAGCTCATTCTGAGGGGAGCACACTGTATTCAATAAAATCTTGCCATGTCATTGCTGAACAATTTTTTTTCCGTTGAGAATAATGAAAGAAAAAATAGAAAGAAAATGAAGCAAGGTTTGAGCAACCAAATATTGTGACAGACCATAAGCAATGCTACTGAGATGTTATGCTTCACTAAAAAAAATCTGCAAAATGATGCAAACCTAGAAACCTACCCAGTGCTCCAGACACCCAGACAGAAAGATGCGATGTACACTATGTATTGAGATCCAACAAATGAAATATTAGTTTGAATCAAAATTAAGGAGGAATAAATAAAGAAGTAAGCATTGTTTCCATCAATTAAACAAAGCTGTTTGTTGTGTCCCAATAGAGATTATAGATGTGAAAGCAGTCATATGTGCCTCCACATCTTCTTTTTCCAAAACTGCAAGCTTAATTACATTATAGAGAAACAGATACTTGTAGAGACTTGATATATACATAAAGAAACATTTCAGCAGTCGGTTGTAGAAGATGGCAGGTAACACTGAGCTTGGATCGGCTAGAGATGGTTTTCTGTTAAAAGGAAGTCTTTTCTTTCCATTGTCCCCAAATGCTTGCTTAGGAGGACGGATCACTGCCAAATCTGTGATTTAATTCAGTTAACTTCCATAATATATAGCCTCTTTTATACCTGACATACATTTCTTTGTCTCTCTGGAAGGTTTAACATTGGCTTTGACCAAGTTGTTTTAAGTCCTCCTTCATTCTTTTGTCTATTACCATAATTAGTTGTAGTTTCTCTGTATTGAGAAAAAAACAATTTCAGTCTTTTTCTCCATCAAACTTTCACTCTCAGATATGTGATGACTCAGCTGTTTCTTGCTAAACCCTCTGTTTGTAGCCAAAACTACATTTAGAATCGTATGACAAATGACTATGCTCTGTTCACTTTCCCAGAGACTCCACTGTCTGCTCAACACAATGTAAACTTTCTGTCTCAGTCTAGTATGACATCTCATCTTTCCCTTTCTCCTTCCTCTGCCGTATAATGGCTTCAGCTTTCCATTGTCCTGTCGACTGTATTTTGCTGTCTATCTGTCTAAGTGACAACTTCTTCCCTTAGACACTGTCATTTGCAATTATTGCAGGAGATAAACTCTGCAGACACAGCTGGAGCTAGCCTCCAACACACCGTGCCAAGGTCAAGCACTGAAGGACGGGCAATAGAAATGGGCCACTTGAGGACCGTAAAGTTAAGTGCTCTCATATCACTATTTGTCCCATTAAAGTTTTTAATTTTGCTGAACACCACTCCTCATAATGTAGCCTTTGATAAACATCCCTTTTATTGTCAAATTTCTGTCTAATCTGTCCTTTAGTATCTATAATACCAATGTTGAAAGAGTTTTATGTAGGTTCAGGTGAGGAGCTGTAATCAGTTTCATGCCAGTGTCTGTGATTAAAGACATTTGGCTCAGGACTGTGTCAAAGACTTTGCTTTACAATGCTGGGTCCTCCGTCAGAGAGCTCTAACTCTGCCTACAGGTGACAGATAAAGTGAGCCGGTAGTAAATAATGAGAAGCACTTGAAGACCTTGGAGGTGGCCCCTGAACTAATTTAACATCCTTTTTAAATTAAATTGTAATCCATAGAAGCTTTTTTCTGCTTTGCAAAATCATCGTGCTCTGTGCCTGATTTACTTTAGGGTAATGGTTCAACATGAAGGTTGTTGGTCAGTGCTGTGACTTGTCCAGTTCATACAGCAGAAGCAAAACAAGAAATGAAACCCTCCTGTCCCTCTTTGATTTATTGGAAGAACTTAATATATTAAATATTTATGGGATGCGGCTTTTTTTTTCCATAACTACAAAAACGTCTCTGTCATCAATCTTTGTCTTTTACCAGGCACATGCTCACTTTCACTTTGCAGCAATGAGGAACGTGGACATATAGATTTCCATCTGAAATCAGTGGAAGAGAAGTAGAAATCAATAACAAGATTTGTTTCAGGCAGCCTGAGAATATAGCTTGACTGGCACCAGCCAGACTTTCCACAAGCAAGAAACAAACTTAAAGCACAAAACTAATCAGATTATTTCCGTTGAGCTCACAGCATGTGGATATTTCTCAAGACTTCCCTCTAACCTGCAACGCTATGTGTGAAGTGAAATATATAGCCTGATTTACCAAAATAACAGCAATGTCCCCACTGAGGTGATTTCTATTCTATTCAATCCTGTTGACTTTATTTTTACAGCATAAATTGACAACAAAATGCATGCCTTGAGGATGTAGAAAAAAGTAAACAGTTTAATCTAGTCTGAGTTTAATTAGGTGTACAGCTAACCCAATCTGTCCTTTCAGATTCAAATCCCAATCCAGTCACACTGCCTCATATAAAAAGATGCATGGGTTTCAAAAATTATTGACACAAAATATAAATAATTAATTATCAATCTCTGATACACCCAACGAATGCAGAGCCATTCAAGTATGACTGCCTCATGCTGAAAGTCTGAGATGTACAGAGTGAAAAGGAATGATAAGACTCCTGTTCCCTGTGGTGTTCATGTGCATCTGATGGTCAGACACACAGCCCTTCAGTCTAACAAACTGTATTCTGACAGGTAATCATTTATTTCAAAGTAAAACATACTAAATTCTGTTAAATGTATAAGAGAATTCTTGGAACAATGATTTTAGTTGTTCCCAAGAATAGACGGAAGTGCAAGACAAACAGCTGATATCTGTTGGCCTTTTTTCACAATGTTAAATGGTAAATGGATTGAAGTGATAGAGTAGTTCTTCAGTCTTCCCAATCACTAAAAAGGATTTTGCATACAGATCTAAGGAATATGGTGAAAAGGAGGAAACTTGAATCAAACCTACAACTTCCCTACTACAAAGACTACTAATTTTCTGAAATACAGCATTCCTACAAGTGCTGTATTTCAAGATTCATTAGATTCCAAGATTGGAATTTAAAAACGTTAATAGTTTATAACATCTGCATTAAAATGTTTGCATGTACATGAGATAGATTTTATTACATCTATGTTCTGCAAATTACTAAAAGAAACTATGTTGGAGTTAAAATTTGATTCAGAAATGTTAAAGCTGATTTAACTTAAATACATTTCACTTCACAATTTATAATTCTTACACTTCTGAAATCAAAGATAGATCACACATTAATCACACACTGTGGCTCAGTGCCTTGATCGGTAGTTGAACCACCTTAGATCATCCAACGTTTAAGAAACAC
The DNA here is from genome assembly GCA_903066815.1 of Brachyrhaphis roseni. Classification (NCBI taxonomy): domain Eukaryota; kingdom Metazoa; phylum Chordata; class Actinopteri; order Cyprinodontiformes; family Poeciliidae; genus Brachyrhaphis; species Brachyrhaphis roseni. The sequence continues at coordinate 79,425 of CAEFZY010057666.1, forward strand.
AAGTTGAATTTAGAACACTGATTTAAAGAAATCAAAAGGCCAAAGGTTTTGTATGTTTGTTTTTCCGTGCATTTAACTTTAAACAAAAAAACCTTAAAAAATCAAATCCTGGTAGAAAACTACTTACCTCCATATGTGATCTGGAAATTCAGAGATAAGGAAGGTTATTTAAGTATGAATAAATTAAAAAGTACTCACAAGTTCAGTAATCTAGATATAGAAAGTAGAATGGAAAATCTTGTCTGGAAATTCAAACATAATTCCAGTCAGTTTTCTTTTTCTTCCCCATGATTACCAGAGTGTGCATAACTCTTGTCTGGACCATGAGAACCAGCATCTTCCCCCAGCTTTCTGCTTCTGATATTGTCAAGATTGTCCCAAATATAAACATACACACTGTAAAAATTAAGCAAGAATATTACATAACAGTGGACCGATATGTATAAAAATATTACACAGTGAAATTAGGGTTATAATTATTCAGGTATCAAAGCAACAGCTGCCTAAACTTACCCACAGGTGCAAATAATAAGATACAGGAGGATTTGTGGTGAATTGCCTTAAGTCAGATGTTTAATAAGCTTAAACGTAGTTCATACCAGTGGGCTACTTCCTAAAATTATCTTAACGCTGTCCCATTTCTGCCTCCTCCAGTTGTAAAATAGAGAAAATATACCATAATGGCTTTTACATGACTTCACTTTGCAATAACAACTGAAGAACAGATGGTGTAGTTTGTATTCAGCTTATGTCTCAGGTAAAATGAGGGCAAATGGCTATATGACATTGTATGATAATACACTGAAATAATATGAATTAGAAAAATGCTTCTTGAAATCTTGACAACTACAAAGAGAAACATTTTTGTGAATTTTTATTGTTTAGTATACCTTTAACAACAAAAAAGCTTAAAAACCTCAGAAGTAACCCAATACTTTCAAACTTGTGGAAAAACCTTGCATCTTTTATTTGTAGCTGCTGGAAGAAACTGAATTTGCTGTCAGAAACCTTGCTGGCCTTAGATAACTTATGATGCAACAGACCCTGGCATGTAACAGAGTTGGTGTGGCATTATTATGCATAACAGACAGGTCAAAGTCATGTGAGAGAAGCAGAAAATGCACCGCTGAGCTCTCGGATGTCCCATGGGGGCACAACAAGAGGACAGTTAATGTTAGTACCCCAAGCCACCTGCCGCGAGCGACGCAACAAGCACTGCACCAAATCCCTCCTCTAATGAAGTTTGACATACCTATGATGACAGCTGCCATGACAGCAATGAACAAGGATACAGTGGAAGGAGAGGAGAACGTAAATTCCCTTTAAGGTAGCACACCTGTGCACCACAGCCAAGGTGAGAGGGAGAGAGTGATGGAAGTGCTGGTGATTTCCAAGCCGACAGGTGATACATCATTCAGCAGAGGGTCCGTAGAGGCATACTCTCAGCAGAATAATGACAGGTGTGATGACAGTAGCACATCTGAATAATCGTGTGGCATTAATGTATGAATGTTGAGTGGACCTTGACCTGATATAGTTCATACTGTGTAAATTGAGGTCAAAATCATCCCCTAGGCAACAGACTGGTAGAGATCTGAGTACCTGTGCGTGCATTCTTGCACTCAAGCATGTGGATGTATAGATAATTTGAACAAGAGTTTCTGTTTTTACAGGTTTTCAGTTGCGCTGTTAAATTGACTGTAATTAATTGGCAGAATCTGCTTCATTCATCTCCGCTCTCATTTCACTCGTAAATGAGTACCTCGGTTGCTGTCGTGGCACTGTCCCATGTCCGTGACACATTTGACTTTTGACCTGATTTTGTTGTGATTTTTCTGATGTAACATTTGACTTGGTAATTTTGAGCAGCTCTGCATGATTATAGCTGATATGAAAAGTTCATTAAAAACTGTTCTGGTTTCCCATTTGTTAAGGGTGAGTTTGTTTAAATCCTGAAGAGGCCAAAAGTTCTCTATTGACTCCTTTATCTACTGTGGCTTTTTATATGTATTATCAAAACCTTATGGAAAAAAGTTATACTTAGTTAGACTGTTACGCATTGGAAGTACATATTGTTTTGTTTTTCAAAAAAAACTAAATGTATTTAAATTAATAAATTAGAGAAAATTTATTGTATTTAATGTGTTTTTTATTTTATCCCTTTAAACAGAGTCACGCACTTAAAGGCGAAAGTGGCGCGACTGCATCTAATTAATTTTCAAAAGTAATTATGAATCTCCACTAATTCACCTTGGTTCTGTCTCACTCAACTCATACAGTACAGCAGCCATTGAACCCCAAATTATGTTTTACGTAGATCAAAATTACTTGTAAAATTTTAACCACATTTTATTACCTGTGAAAGTTTTATCGCATTTATTTTAAGATTTACAACTTTAAAAAAAAAATCCACCTTTTTTTAAGTAAAATATGCAGTATACTGTATAGTTAAACTTAATTGTATGCTATGTCAGATTTATGTCAGATGGCCAGTATCATCTCAAAGTATCTATTTTAGTAATCTTTAAGATGCAATATTTTATTTAAATGTACATTATATATATATAATTATTTATTTTATTTTTTTTAAGTTGACACTCCTTTTCTTGATTTCCAAATATAAAAGAAGCTTTTCAGATGAACGATCTAAATTTTCCAAGAGTACGAATAATTTTGGGCTTAACCAACTAAATGTAGTTAAAATAATTATTTTTCTGCTGTTTTTATATGTATTTGCTTGATGAAAACACCCCAAAACAAGAAAAAGGCTGCACTTTACCGAGGAAACAAACCCATATAATCATGAAAGTTTTTGTGTTCTTGAGTAGGATTCATTTGGAGGAGCTTATTACAGTTCTTTTCTAAATTGCTTTGTTGCATTTCTTTGATCATTTTCTCATTCCTTCTAAGAATTTACAAAACATTTGGGATCTGTATCATTTACTTACAGACAATTCTCTGCTGCCATTATCATTTGCTCATATTGTGTTAGCCAAAATGACTGTGCTGAATAGTCATTCCAACTACGTTTATATTTACAAACATAAATGTTACTCTAGTTCTCAAACTCTGTCAATTATACACATTTCTTTATCATCCTTACCAGAAAATGCCTCCCAGATTGAACAATTTCTTCCAGGCGAACCTCAGCTTTCATTTACAGTTGTGCACAGCTTGACAAACAAAATGTGAATGAATCAGAACTTTGCTTTTGCACAATGCTGTGAAAACATTTGAACTGCAAAGAGCAGTAAAAATATGAAGCATGGTATGGTCATACTGAAAACATGAAGCCATTTGACACACAGAAACATGGCATCAGTACTTTTCATTTTGATTACAGACACTTTCATTGATTGTGAGGAATAATCTATCCATTCTGAACAGGTGTCATGTTTTCTCATGTTAACCATGTTTTGTGATTTGTACTGTTTTAAGAAACACAGCAAAATCTGTTGTGTAAATTGTGATAGTGATGTGAGAAATTCATCATAGCAACAGAAAAACTAAAGCCAAAAATCCTCAAAGTTTGAACAACTTTTCCACAATGAGTCATGTAGTCTAGATAGACTAACTCATTTGTAAGTCCTTTTTAAAGCAGGACAGAAACGGATGAAAGTTATTGATTAAAGAGTATATCTAAAGTTGATCTTATTAATTGACTAACAATTAATTGATAAGCATCCATTTTCTTAAAACATGTTTTTTCTCTTGTTTCAGAGGAAAACATCATCTTTCCATAACATTTTCATCAGCTGTGGTGGGCAATCCAGTAAAGTGGCTGGTGAGAGGCTAAATTGAGCCATCTGACTGAACTGAGTGTCATTAAGCAGGTTGAAATATAAGCTGGTAATTTTCTTCATTAACTGAAAAGACTGATAAGAAAAAAAAAAATTAAACCATAAAACCAGTGCGTCTCAAAATGTATTCAATATGAACCCACTGAATCCACTGACAATGTTCAAATTTTTATAGATTAAAGCAAGAATTAAATCTGAAATGCACAACCAATATGTCCTCAAGCTATTTGAAGTGTTAGCTCCACCTCCTCATGTTGCTTCAGCATTCAGTCATAAAGGGGAGAAACAGTGCTACTAATAAGTTTTATTAAATATGAAAACAGTCAGTACACAACAAGATACAAAACTTTGCATAATATTACCATAAGCTTGTCAGGTTCAAAGGGAAATATATATGAAGATGTTTATATCAACTGTAATATAACACTCTTTTTGGTGCTGAAACAAAATCAGCAGCCTGCATCAACGACAGTGGTGCATACTGCTGCTTTTAGTGGTGTGTGAAAAAGGTCAGGAGAGTGAAACACTGTTGATTTGTTGGCTGTGTCTTTTTTTGAATTAAACCCCCATTGCTGTCCTTAGCAAAAGGCTATTCCTTGTCATGAACATGTAAGAGTCTGTGCAAAGCTGACAATTGCAAGAGAGGATAAATAGTCTCTGTCTAGTAAATCCCAGGTTTTCTGTGTTACAAACACAGACTAAGCTAAACCCAGACTTCTACAGCTTACCTGCAAGTCCTACATGCTTCTGTTGCTCACTAGAATATTACCACAGGGAGCTGTGGTTATACAAGCTGCAGATAAAAGCATGTTAATGATCAATAAATAACAATAATTGTCCTCTAATCAGAAGGACATTTTGTCTAAAAGTGCAAGAAATTATCTAGTGTTCAATTATGGTCTCTATCTGTTTGGTATCTTAATCAGAGGCCTTAACTTAATTGTTGTCTTTTGTATCTAAAGAACTTAATTCATTCAACACCAATCCAGCCTTATTGATAAGGCACTTAAATCCACCATAGAACACCAAAGTGTTGTGCAAAAGAATAAAAGAAAGATATCCAAAAGCTATAACAACACACATAAAATGTACAATGAAAATAAAAATACCTAAGATAGAATAGGAAAAAAATAGTGGGGACATTCAGGTGCATCAGAGGTAAATTAAATCATGCTTGTTTATTAAACAAGGTAGAAAGTATAAAAATATAAAACTAAGAATAAAAGACAGCAGAAAAATATTACATAAACTAAAAGAAATTTGCAACTTAGTAGGATAGTAAAAAAATATACAATGAGCATTTGTATGGACGAAAAATAGCAACCAACTATTTACAAATAAGACTGCAAATATCAACAGGGATGTGAACACTTGCTGAGTTTGTTGGGAGCAGTGATGGTCAGAAAGTCTTACAGCTGCTGTGAGAAAGGATCTAAAATAATGCTCCTTTGTGAACTTTGGATGAAGCAGTATGTTGAAGGAGCTCTCCAGTTGTGGGAGATATTTTCCAACAATGATGTTATTTTAGGTCTTCTGTCTCCCACCACTTGCAGTGGGTCAAAGGAGAAGCCCATCACAGAGCTGGTCTTGCTGATAAGTTTATCTAACTGCCTCCTCTAAGCTGTAGATAAGCCGCTCCCCCAACAAACTACACCACAGAAGATGGCTGATCCTAGTCCTAGTCAAAGCCACATCATCCGAAGCGGATCAGTCAGCTAGCAGTCACGTGGTTTTGACAAGTTCATATTCGCACACAACTTTCAAAGAATGGCACAGACCACCTGGGGGACACCTGGGTGGTGTTCTCCTTCCTCTGATTTGGACATTCCTTATCTGAAACCTAACAATCTAGTCTAGATATTTTCCATGTGATTAGTTCCTACATCTCTCCAGTTGCATCCTTTTTCAGTGTCTGTAATAAGTAGCCACACAGCTATTTTACATTGTCATTGAAAAGGTATGGTTTGGTTGTTTTCAATAAAATCATTTCCTTTCTATAGCCAAACAGATTAGGCCTCAAGACTGTGTGGTTAAAGATGCTCTGATTGTCATCCAAATATGTAAAATGAATTTGTTTTTGAGGCTGTGATTCAAAGGCTCTTTTTGTGTTAGAAAATTTCCTGTTAAAATTACTTTTGTGCTTTGACAAACAGTAGAAAGGAAGGTTATAAATAGGCTATTGGATATGATATGTGACCTTTAAAATATGTTCATTATATTTTCAGCGTCTTAATACTTCTAATTTTTAGTGTTTAACTGACAGTCATAACTGTTATTGAAATCATTTTTGATCAATTTAGGGCCTAGAATTATTTTTGGATGGTGTTCCAGTGAAAATACAGAATATGAGGACTCAATAATATCTCAGCTGTTGAAAACACAGTGAAACTTTTCCCTCTAAATCCTCATAATTAGAGCCACTGGGTCCTACAGATTTTAAACAGTCATATTTTATTGGTATTTGTACAAAGCAAGGTTTTTCCATGTACAACAAATTCTTTCTAGCAACTGCTGCATAAGAAAATTATATGATGGTCCCCAAACATCCATCACCTTCTGCAGCAAATGCAAATTCTTAATTGGAATGAATTGGAAATTCTCATGTTCCACTGCATTTGGTTTCTGTAGAATAGCCAAAGCTAAACAACTTCTTAGAATACACCACCACATAGTGGGAAGTGGGTTCTGAGAATCACTTTGTACATATTAAACGGGTGCTTGAATTAAAAGCTATGCTTTCCCAGTATAGATTGAATTCTGGAGAGAGAACTCCACACACACAAGACAAGTAAGGCCATGAACTGTGGTACTTTACTGTGACTGTTAGATTATCATTTGCCCTAACATTTAGTTAACACATGAGGGTCATGACTCACCTTAATAACTCCTGGAAAACATCATTTAAAGCTACTGAAAATACTTCAGCACATTCTATTTTTGGATAAAAATGCCACCCATTACGTAATTGTCTACTAGTCATAAAAAAAATCAGAGGTACAGTAGTTAAATTACAGCGTGGAGAATGTCAGTACTGGTAAATTCATATTACTCATATTTCAAATTTAAACTCTAATTACCCTCCATTGTTCATATAAAGTCATTTTCTTCTTCCTCTCTAATGCATGCTTAAAGTTCATGACAATGCTTGTTCCATCCCTCTCAGAGCATTTGATTTAAAATCACTGCTGCAGGCTTCTGTGTTCCCGTAGAGCTGACTGCTGTTGTACTGTGGTCTATTCATTTGACAGGGGAATGACTTCGGCGTATCATCTTGGAGCGCAGTTTTATGCAGAATAAGCCATCAAGCACAGCAAGAATATGGTAATGGCAAGAAAGGCTGAATAAAGCCCAATGTTAGGCATACATTTTTAAAAACTCTCCAGAGACATATTTATGTTTGATCAAAGCAACTTCCATATATGTTTTTACAGCCTGCAAAAGCACTTCTGTATTAATGTCATTCTGTGATAAAGCATAAGTAATGTTCGTTGTTATTGCATTGAACAAGAGACTAGTGTATCCCATTGTGAGTCATCAGTTTCTCTTTTTGCTATTTTTCTGTGAGACAGACTCCAGCTATGACACATAAAATATCCCATAATATGCACATAAACACAAGTTAAAAATTGGAGGTTAAGAGGACAGTAATCAGGGATGTGATCAAACAAAAAGCCAACAAGTCAGTCACCACTAAATGAACATGTGACAATGATTGTCTTTAGTAAATGTTTGTTTATTTTAAATAGGCTTTTTCTATATACCATTGACAATGAAGACAGTTTAAGCTAGGTTTATATTTGATGCACTGAACTGGGCGCGCGGGGAAGCAGACCAATTACGCTGTCCCCACAGCTGCCAATTGGCCTCCCACGCTATTATTTCCAAATTATAACGCCACCAAATTTTTGTGACTTGACATTTTCCAAAACATACACACAGTGGGAAGCTGGTCAACTGCCCTAGCACCCCTACCACCAGGCTTAGCAGGTTTTCTGGGGGAAACCCTGTATTTGTGAACATCACTAGCTGCATCCCTGTCGAAGCTAGCAATTTACACCACCATGTACTAAAGGAGATAGTGGCTTCTGGGTCAGATGGCTTCAACAGTTAACATTTGGGTCGGAAAGTTCATGGTGTCCTCTGACCAGAGCATCTATCTACACATGCTTGCTGTATCTTCTAAAGTCCATGCTTTTGGCTACTTCTCAGTCCCCTCCATGTCCAGAATTGCAGATTTGGTGTCCTGGTTCTTGCTTTTTGTCTTGATTAGTTAGCAGTTGTGCCATACTTTTTTTAAGACAATGGCTTTAACAATGCTTAATGAGATGTTTAAAGGTTGGGGTATTGATGCTTGATGCTCTATCCCAGACACGCCTGCTGTGCTCCTTGGTTTTCATTATGTTGTTTATTCACTGATATGCCCTAACTATACTCTTAAGCTGTAACAGAAAATCTGTGATAATATTTGGATTTTAACGCTACAGAAAGTGGACAAGTAATGTAGGACAACATCCCAGTCTTCTCTATTCACAATGTTGTTAAACTGGCAAGAAATTGTTTAGTATGCTGTGTGCTTTATTTAAATTGGATCTAGGTGTTTATGTAGTGGAAGAACAAAGTAAAAAAAGTTTCTTTTGTGTAAAATAATTGGTATAATTACTATGTTTATTAGCAGATAAAGGCTGAATAATTATCCATTTCAGTTAACGCTCTAATTCATTTATCTCAATTAACAGAACGCTCATAAAAAGTGTGCCAAGTGCTTTATTTTTTTTCTATTGTGATAAGTGATCTACAATTCTGGCATGTTCATTTATGACTCCAGCAGGCACAGATGATCAATTGCTTCCCTCTTAATGTCTGTCTGTTGATTTGTATTCTACCACTGAAATATTAAAAACTAAAACCATTCCTCCCTATTTTAACACCGTTTTCAATCCTGCTTCAGAAATTGCTTCATGCATAATACATCAAGTTTTAGTTATGTATTCATTACAACTGTTAGAATAGTTACAAATACATGCAGTCTTCAGCCTCCAGTTGCTTTTTCTGTGCCATCGCACTGTGGCAAAGACCGACTAGAACATCATTTCTTTTTCTCATGGTAGCTGTTGATTTATCTACTTCAATTTAGACTTCAAGCAATCTTGCTGATGAATGATGCATAGTGTTTTTCTTGCCGGAAAGGGAGTAATAAACATGGTAATAACACTGAATATCCAAGTCCTAAATGAGATAAAAGCTGCAGTCTTATAGTCAGTAAGAAACATGGCTAGTTGCTTGGCTCATGAGCCAAAAATACTGGTTTTGAAGTTGGCAGTTTCCCACTGGAAGAACAAATATTTTATTATAAGTACAGGTAAAGATACAATGCTATGGTGTTGAGTCGTGGTCCTCAGAAACAACCAGTTCTGTGAGTCATATCAAGGGATTGAGGGTCAAAGTTTGCAGTTTTTTTCTCAATGTTTCATTATGAACTGCATGCACTAGCACAACATCTCTTTCTGATGAAGTTCATTGAGTAAGTAGGGAAGTAAACTTTTGTTTATAAAGCAACTTTTAAACATCCACACTCAAAATACTTTACAATTTCACACATAAGTTAAAACAAACAAGCATTGAAGATTTTTTTTAAATACATTTACTTATTTGCTTCTCTAATTATAATTGGCAAGAAGTTATATAGTTTGGGGATATAGTTGACAAAGCCATTATAAAAAATTCGTAATGAGTTGTTTGAAGAAAGAATATAGTTACAAAGTGAGTTTGTGATGTACCTTCATTAAAGCCTATTCAAAGGTTTGTTGTAAGAATAAGAATTTCAATATCTTATTCATATTCCAGTTTTATTTAAATCTGGAATAATGTATTTTCTTCTCAGTTACTGTCAATATCATAGATGAAATATTTTGGATAAGTTGAGGTTTGCATTTAGGACTTTTGGCCATGCCAGCAAACACAGAGCTTCTGACAAATACACTGATAAATTATGATTGTAAAAAAAAAAAACTAGACTGGAAAAGATATTCAAAATGATCAGATTTTACTTGTTGAGTCAACTCTCCTAGGTTTAACAAAAGTCAGTCTTTGTAGATTTCAGAGCCAGGTAAGATGCTCTAATTTATCTTTACCTTCAGAAAGTTACTCCTAATCCATTTATTTATTGGTTTTAGATACTTTGTGACTGAGTTTAAAGTGACAACATTGTCTATTTAAACATATAAACACAGTTGGGTATCATTACTATAAATGTGGAAATACAAGAAGTAACATGCACTGTGAAAATAAGTGGTCAACCAACCCTACATACTATTTCTGTCTGCTTTATATGAACAATAAAGTCTGGTTCTGCCTTTCAACAGCACCATCAAGGTAATGTTTTCATTTCAATTCCAAGCATTAACAATCAAACCAAAGAGAGATTAAATGTAGAAACATTTAACACTTACTAAAGCCTTCATAAATGTTAATCTGCAAACAAATCATGCTTGGACTTTAATAAAGCATCTTCTCAAAGCAGGTGTTCAAATTAATCACAGCACTCACCAGATTCCTCTCTGGTTGCTGAGCAGGTGAAGTAGATTTATGCAGCCCATAAAGCCCACCTTTTACACAAAACATTCATTCTAGAATTGATCTAATCTGAAACAACTAAGTGACAAATAATGCATCAATCTACATTAAATCAATTAGTGGAAGCGGTCCAGCAATCTGGTAGTGCTGAGAACCATAATCTTTTTTTAGATACTGACATCAGCCTGCCTTGTATTTGATTACGAGTCACTTTAGTCTGTATTGCCACTTTTAACGCAACAAACTTGGTGTGCAAAAATAGAAAAACATTTAGCCTTTCATAGGTTTCAGGTCTGTCAAGACACATATAAGATGTGACATAGCTAAGCATCTGTTAGCTCCTACTTTGAGCTATGCTTGAATGTGTCCTACTTTCCACAACAGCTTCATAACAACAGTTTGGGAAATGTATTTTCAATTAAAAGGAAAAATCTACTTGTGGAAAAAATCTGCTGTTCTTGCTTTGAACCACACTTTTTAAAAATCAAACTAACAGTCCAGCCTCTCTTGGGTTGCTACCACTCTGCTGTGCACAGCAAATGTTAGTTTTACTGTTGGAGTGATGCTGACCAAGGGTTACTTGTTTTGAGACAACAGAGCAGAGTGATTGTTAGAAGTTCAAAAATGGATTTGATGAAAAACAAAATTTGCAGTAAAAAATGAAAAGCTGAATTAATGGAATTACAAATGTGAAATTCTGTATCAATTCACCTGCTTGTAAAAAGAAATCTACAGACGCCATCTCTGAATATGTTAGTAGCAACAGACATGCATTATTGTTATTTTTGTCACTTTGTTGTGTTAACAACATATGAAATATGTAATAGTGAGACTTGCATATTTTATATGGGCTTTCCAAGAATCTTTAAGGTCTTGAACCTGCAAGTCAAAGGATGTTTCAGTATACAGCTGGGTTGTGTGTTAAGCTCTCGGAACATTATTTGTGGGTGGCAAAGTTCAGTGTGATCCAAATTTGTGAAATCAAGAAGAAAAGTTCATGGAGGGTATATATGAACTGCAACTCAGAAGAAGAGCAAAGATTATTGATTTTTTTTGCTGTTATGGATTTAGACCTGTGGAATTATGAGTCACCAAGGAGAAAATCAGAACTGTTATTAAACTACAGTGTTTCCTGTTTGCTGCTTATGGTTCTTAAGACATTTATGACTCTAATGCTCTTTTCAGATAGAAATATACATACATTTACACCTGAATAATGTACATATTTTCCCTCAATTATTATTGTGGTTAAAATAATAATTATTGAGATTGGAATGCTAACGTATGCCAATTTAAATATGTAAAAATGACAAGTTTCATTCCTTAATCAGACTGATATGTTGAATTGAAAAAAATTATCTTGAACGTATTGTTTGTATGGGTAAAAAATTAGTTATTACGATCATGCTTTTATATGCACCAAGCTTTATTCAGAATAGAAGCACTGATATGCAAGGTTGTAAAATTTACCTAAAAAAGAAAAACACAGAAGATGATGTACTTCCTTCCATGATGAACATAAAATTAAACAGAGTATGTTTGTTCTGTATCTTCTTAATGCCCAGAACAGACCCGTCCCAGGGTCTAATAAATCTAATATCCAATTAATTTGCTTTTGCCGCTCCTCTTTGAATATCTGTCTGGTAGTATGAGAGACGGAGTTGGCTGATATGATCCTTGCCCATTATGATCTATGGAAAGGCAAAAACGTTTGACATAATGCCATGAGTTACATAAAAAAACGTTTCTGTTGTAACTATGCAAAATCTTTTAAATTAATGCAGTAAAAGATCATATATGAAGCTGATATTATACATCAAGATGTTTACAGGAGCTAGCAAATGCAAAAAATAATACAACAAAATAACTTAATTTTTCCAGTTAGTTTCAGTGCCTAAAATATATTTTCACAGTCAGAGAATAATCTTTTTTAAGCTGAGATTTGCCAATTTGCCACAGTTTGAAAGATCCATATGTCAAATGTGTATACACATTAGCATTTCCTTCAGTTTTGATACAACCACCTGCCCATTTCATATTCCAGATTCCAATTTTAAGAGAGTTAACAAATTGCACAAATGAATCAAAAATTAATCTTAAGGTTGTTCAGCTTGTTAAATGTTTTGGATCATGGTGTTCTTCTGCAGCAACTCCTCCTTCCTGTTGTGTTTTAATTATCCATGTACCTACCCTGTAAAAGCTTTAGTCTCCCCAACCTCCCCAAATCGTGAAGAACCTCATTGTGCATTAACTATTTCAAATTACTAAGGGTTTCACATTTGGTTAAAGGTGATGTCAACTAAAAAAGGTGTTAAAGATGATGTAATGTTACTTGTACACAAAGGAAGATGTTCAAGCATACCAGTATCACTGTGTGTTGTGTCTTAGATGAACACCTCAAGAACAACATTTGGGTTTGTTCCTTTAAAGCTGCTGTAATTAGAAAACATTTATCCAAGTCCATCTTTCTGTGTGTGGTTTTATCATTTTCACAGCTAGGGAGACAATTTTTTTATTTGGACAATTTTCTTATTCACCTCACCACAATAGCAAGCTGTTATTGCAGCAAAATTTTGCTGCTACAAGCAATTACAGCTAAAGGGCTCCGCAAGGTGGGATTAGTGAACTATTTTTAGAAAGCATCCCCCCTACTACAATATGAGATTTAATGCACAGGAGGTGAGATTTTTCATTCCACCCCATTGCAATGAAGCATTGTCTGCTGTTTATTGTTTGCTGCCATGAAAATGTATTCTTGAGCAAACACATTTAAACTGTTCCTAAGATATCCAGACTATGCCATATTAAATTTTGTCACATTGTGAAGGCTGTAAGTATTTCATTATTGAACCACGTAGATTTGTTAAATAAATCTATTCAGGTGTTTATTTTGTGCTTACTGTAGATATAGTTGGTGTAGGTTCGACATTTCTGGGGTTTGTGGAGAAAATTAAATATATTTTGTCTTACTTTAAAGGCTTTATTATGGAACTCTATGATAATAAGGGGAGCTTAAACGTAGAGATATCTTGTGTGTTTTCAAATGCAGCACAACCCACTTTGTTCACATCAGCATCCCTGCCAGTGAAGAGACTTTTGTTATTGCTGTGTAGTATAGATTTTGTATTCATTATGCAGCTCTTCAGAGAGTTAGGACTATATGTACATAATACACTTGAGGTGAAAGTACAGGCACAATGAATTTCAGCCATTGGGTCAATGAAACGTGCCTTACACTATTACAAAATAATATCTGAATAAAATGGTCAATTTGTCAATTTTGATTTTATGTTCATTCTGACAAATTCACTATCATGAAAAATAATAGTGTGTTACTCTCTGGCTGTATGTAAAATTCCTATTTTGGTCAATTTTACAATCTTAGAGGTTTTTTCTTTGCTTTTTTTTCATCCAAAACACCTCCAAATCTAGGCATCATCTGTCTTTTTGCTCATAAACCGCAGCAAATCCCGCCATTTTTGTCACTTTAGGAGATCCACATCATTCAGACAGATGTTGAAATTACTTTTTTGTCATTGTTTGGCATTTTTGAAGAATCAGAAATTGATTTAATCTGCTCTTTGTTTGTTCAGCCAGTCACTTATTCTGCATAGCATTAACTGGGCTTACACCACTGAAATAAATAGCATTGGTGTCATCATCTTTGATCAGATATTCAAAGCATAACATAAGCTACTCAAATATGTGGTGGTTCATCATTGGTTTTATTTTACAACCAATAATGAACTGTATAATCCAATCTGATTTATACATTTTGAATGCTTATTTTAATGAGTTGCATATGTCTGGTAGATGAGCCATTGTGTAATTTTTCACCTTCAATTTCCTCTGTCAACACAAGAAATTCAATAGAAAAGAAAAAAAAAGTTATTTGGTGTTTTTGTTTTTGTTTGTTTTTCTTCTATTCACACTTATCAGCGAAAATGTTTGTGGTTCTTTTTCATTGTTGGCTAAAATGAAGTAGAGCTCAGGAACTTAGATATATGTAAGTGTTCTACAGAAAGGGTTAAAGTGAAAATTTATATTATTTCTTTAACTTGGACAGTCATAAGTGTATAAAAAATATTATATTAAAGTATTCATTTTTGTAAAATGGACCCCACACATACAGTTATATATTCATTTACAGCTATAAAAAGCAATCGAATTTCTTGTTTACTGAATACATTGACGCTTTGATTAAAACATAAATTTTCCACAACACCGAGCATTAAATATTTGAAAGTACAGCCTCTTTGATTTGAAACTTGATTAGGTTTTTCTTTATTAGTTTTATGCTGGGAATAGCTCCTTGTCTTCACCAGGTACCGATGTGTGACCGGTCAAGTACTGTGACATTGTTTTGAGATTAATGAGTTGGTCTGCACATTCATACACGTGCTGCTATACATCATGAATACGAACATGCACATGCATAATATTTCAGCAGCTGCATTATCGAGAAATTAAATTCTGTCTTCAATGGCTGCTTTATATTCATTTTCACCCCAAGTAAAAAAATATCTTTTGTCATTAATAATAATTTGTTTGTGGATCTTTCATCTCAAAGTCTAATTACCATAAAGAATATTTTTTTGCTATATTGTCTCATATACTGCATGCAGAGCTCTACAGTACCATGGAAAAGTAGTAACCCTGTACAGATTTCATTTGGTTTTGCTTTTTTGCATATTTTCGAACAATAAAATTTTAATACAAAAGATAAATGTAACCTGAGTTGAACGATGATAATTTCATACACTGTTGTGTAAATAAGTAATTGCTCTTTGATAACCATTTGTGCCACCAGCTGCCTTTATTAATTTCTAGTAATGATTTTTAATTCACTGTGTAGGACATTCCCACCCACTTTGCCTTGCAGAATTGTTTTCATTCAACCACATTAGATCATTCTCAAGTTTGAGGTGCCTCTTTAATGTTATCCCACAACATTTCAATCAGATTTTAGTCAGGTTTTGATTAGGGCACTGAAAAAAAATTTTTTTTAAACTAAATTGTCTGTACTTATAGTGCTTTATCTAGTCCCAAAGTGCTACCTGACCAACAGTGTCTTGTTCAAGGACACAACAACAGAGAAAGACAAGGCAGGGGCTTGAACCAACAACCCACTCGTTACAATATTAAATTATTGTTGGATGATGACCACTGACGTAACTGAAATATGCAGTTTGGGGTACTGCCAGGAATTTTAAGGTCCATGACAAAAAGAAAAAAAGAAAAAAAATCTAATTATGCCCCTTCAGCACAGCTCCTGCAAACAACAGTAAAACCAGCTGGCCAAACATGCTGGAGCTCCACTTAGGTTATTCGGTAAGTAGCTGGGCTTGGCTGGGGTTGCTAGGTAACAGCAAGGTCCCTTTTGCTTGTGACTCAACATTCAAGAAGTTTTAGCTGCTGGGTGTGTTTTATAAGAGCTGGGGTTGGTTAAGAAGTAGAGACGAAATTGGAAGTATAAATTTACATTTTGCAATTATGCAAGATATTAATTTTGCATAATTGGTCTCCTTTAAAGGCTTGCAACTATCTTGCGTCCTTTGTTCCAATACTAGCACAATATTTACTGTTAGTAAATTATACATGCAACAGTCTGCATTCAGTATGCAATTCACCAATATGAAGCGAGATTAAAAGCAAATGTAAAAAAGTCTCTTGATTGCAGGAACAAAAAAAAATCAAAAACGAAGACTTAAATATACATACATAACATAACATCTTTAATCTGCCCCCAAAAAATTAAAAAGTAATTTTAATATTACATTATGGAGCTTATTGTTGTCTGATATTAAAACTAGTTTGCTCATATATATAAAACTTATAGATATTTTTATTTTTAGAGTGAAATAAAACAAAATAAACAGAGGCATGGCACGTCTAGTTAAAAGTAGATGCACCTTTCATTGAGTTGAAATTGTCCCAAATGTAATTAAAAGCAACAAGCGAGCATGCAAAGATTATTTCCATTAGATATTCTGACATAGAGTCAAAGAGAAATATAAAGACCTGTGACAAATGTCTAACATTATTCTAATCAATGTAGTTTTAAATGAATGAGAGTTTTCTGATGGTTACATTCACATTCATTGTCAACAATTCAAACCCCTGAAATATTATAAAAAATAGCGGTGTTTGTGGTGTGTTCAATAAACCGCATTGATCTCAATAAACAAATCCACATTCTGACATATTTTTCTGGCAAAAATAATAAGAGTAAGAGCCTAAATATAATTTATGAATATGCTTTTTAATACCCCACAAAAGGTGGTATTCTCAAATCATTGTTTACCTTCTGGATTGTCAGGAGAGCGGTTTCCTGCTTCTCTCCTTGTGATTGATCAAGAAACGTCTTTGACAGTTTGATGGAAGCTTGAGTGATGAGCATCCCTGTCTGTATTCCACCTGTCAGACTGGAATGAATTGTCCGTCCCATCAAAGATCACCTTTGATCTTGCTGCAGAAGATAATGGAAAGCCATGGGCACAGGGCCCAGGTGAAAAAGCTCCATATAATCTTTCTGTAGGGGCAAAAAAAAAAGGCTTCCAGTCAATCTTGTTCAATAGAACTGTGCACTCTTCCAAATCATATCACATGTGGGGTTTAGTTGATATGGGTTCTCATGAGGTTCTCCCTTGATATGTTTATAATTTGACACTTTGATAGAGAGGATGCAGTCTGATGACGCAAGCTATAATCAAACCCCAGGTAAACAAGTATTTCTGCTGATGCGCCAAGTTTAAATCAATGGGGAGCATGACCGGTTCAACCTTTAACTGCTGATTTATAATTGTATGAACAATAAGACGTAGAGGTAGAAACTGTCATAGGACTTTGTGGTGTTACCGTGTGAATTTAGAAGTGACCTGAAATAGATATGATTGGTCATTTCAACAACTTATTTTGTACTCCGTGTTGATAAATAATCAGGCTGAGTCTCAATGCTTCTGTTTTACCACATACATTACTCTGAATGTTTTCATATTTAGTATTGTTGTATTCAGATTTTATGATAGTTTTATACAATGACATAATTTTAAGTAAGAGGAAGACAAAATTAAAAGCAAAAGTTTTTACAGAAAATCCTAAAAGTGTAGTATGAATTTGAATTGAAGCCCCCCTAAGTCTAATATCCTTAAATAAAACTGAAGTCAACAGGATGGTCAAACTCTAGAGAAAGTCATTGTTTAAATAAATTGTGATAGTCTTCAGCTATAATTAAGTCGAGGTGGATGTACAAAAAAAGTATGTTAGGCTGAATAAACACATATTGAAAACTTATAGATCTTTCTCATTTTACAATCACCTACTTTTTACGTTTAAGACAAAAAAAATCATAATAAAGCACTTTGAAGTTTCCAGTTGTCAAAACATGATTAAAGGGACATGAATAGTTTTGTCCACAAACTGCACAGAGACTGAAGAGCCAACAAGCAAACAAGAAGATTGCTTATATGTTCTGAAATCTGGTTGATATCTTGATAACTCGAGAACAGTTCATATCCAAAATTTTCCAGGTCATAATCCAAAGACTGCTATTTCTGCAGTTTGGATTCATCGTGCCAAGATTTATTTCAATGCAATTGTTGACTCCAATAAACAAAGTTCAATGCCAGTTAAATTTAAATTACTAATATTGGTCTGGAAAAGTTCCCACACTGTAACATTTGACTTCAGATCCATTTTAAGCAGTTGCACAGTTTTGGTAAACCCTACTTTAAACACAAATAAAACTAATTTTCCTTTTAAAACCAGAAACAAAATGTGAAACTGAAAACAGCAACTCGTAAGAAAGATACTTATATACATATATATTTCACTGAAATATGTGGTATGGAAAAGTTTTTAAGTTTGCTTTCAGATGTTTCCCACCTACAACTCAAGTACTTTTATGCTTTCACTCTGTCAAAGTTGGTAATAGATTTATGAATACGTTTTTGTAACCTTATTTTATCAGGACATACTCAGTCACTTTCGCAGAAACTGTCATGCATGATTGATTTATGATCATTAATGTATGATTTTTGATTCATCTGCTAGTTTCTTACAAGCCACATTTGGCCTCAACAGCCCAGAATGAATGAGTGGCAGCCTACAAGCTGTCACAGATCCATCAGACATGTCTGCACCAAAAACACATCTGACATATTACACTGGAGCAGTCCTTAAATGTTGGTTGACTGGCAAAACATGCAATTTGCTGCTAATGTACTTGACCATCTTTGACATGCTATCAGATTCTTTAAACACTATCTTTTTACTGCTGAAAAATCACAACAGCTAAAAATGAACAGCATTAGTACCTTTAATTAGATTATGTTTGACATTCAAAACTGAAAATCACAGTGTAGGTAATGAAAATAATTTAAAAGCTTTGTTGCAGCATATGCTAATCGTAAGATGCATGATGAAGGACAGATCTTCCTTACAGTGAAAATGTTTGTAACTCTCAAACTTTCAATGTTTTCATAATTTCAGACTTAATGAAATATTTTTATTTTATTCTAATCAAGATAACATTATTTTTTTTAGAAGAAAAAAAACAGTGGATAGCCAGGCTTGACATAGTAGTATTTACTAAATGGATTTTAGAAATTTGGTAATATATTTTGCATCTAACATAGGGAATATTTTGTGCATGTTTTAAGTCTTCAAGCTGTGATTTAGTTCCAACACATAATCATTTACAGAACTTATATAAAGTTATTTTTGGTGCTTCATAGCTTACTTTGTTCTTTTCATAGCATTGATGTTGTAATCAATGTTTGTACCTTCGGTGCCCTGCCTACAGATGTTTTTGAATTTCTTATAATGTATGTTTTCATGTTTGCTTTATGAGACACTGGGTTTGAGAACTATTTATAATTGTGATTACATATTACATCAACATATGATTAAACAAAAGTACTTTTATGCCGTGATTGATTCAGTTGACTATATTCAAACACAATATATGACAATTTCACAGATATGTATGTGACTAATATCCCATGGCGCAATATCTTCAACAGTTTTGAACAAATATGCATTTAAGTGACTGTTTGTGGTTTGACTCCAGAGAAAACATCTTTTTACTCGTTTTTATCTTTAATTAATGTTTTCTTTAGTGGCTTTTTTTTTCACCTAAATCCTTAAAAGGGTTGTATTATGTATTTTCCAGGCACATTGTGCAATTTTCAATTAAGTAACTATGTTACCTTCAGTTGTTATAAAAATGCTGTAACATCTCCTATGGGCTTAAGAGACAGAGTCCAAAGACCCCGCAAGTTTTTTTTATCCGGTGTGAATTAATGGTGGTGTCACAATTGCTCCGATTCTCTGCTGTCTGACCATGAAATCTGCTACGCTCCTCCTGAGCACGGGATAGTTAAGAGGCTCCTGCGCTTTCTGACAGTCTGCCTTTAGCACATTGTCACAATAATGCTCATCCATTAAGCCGTTTACAACCGTTCGTAAGATCATTAGACTGGAAAGTAGTCTGCATGATAAGCTCAGCAGATGCACAGTTCTACTTCTATTTACTGCTGACTCTAGTCTGAAGGAGCTGAGTGGGTTCTCTTCTCTCATAGTGTTGGAGAAGCAGAAGCTTGGCCGAAGAAATGGGTGGAAGACCATTTCTGCTCTTTGTGAGAACAAACATCCTCAAATAGCTGCCAGGTGAGATTTAAGGATTCTTCGAACATGCATGAAATAATGAAAGTAACACTCCAGTATTTCTTTTTTTTTTTTTGATGATTTAATAACATGACAAAGGACAAAGTTCAAAAAGGTCTATTTTATATAATACCCTCCCTCCCCACCCTCCTTTAAGATTTCTGCTCACATTTACTGGCACCCATGTGCTGCATTATTGTACAGGATATATGGTGTGGAAAAGTAACATTTTGAGAAGATCCCTTCATTTTCCAGAAGTCACCGAATACTAAAGCGATATCACGTGTTTAAACAAAAATAAAACTTATACTTCATATTATATGTTCTTGTATGCTTCCTTTTTTCTACAACCATGGAGATATAATGTAAAATTTCACAACACAGTCCAAGTCACATCTTAAGTTTTTAGGGCACTACTATGAATTGAATCTGAAGGGTTTTTTATTTCTAAGTGTAACTCAGATTCTGATGCTCGAGTCACCATCTCCATTGTGTATAATCTTGTTTTCTAAATGAATCGTTACTCTCCTAACTGAAGCACATTTAGTGTTAGACACACTGTTAAAACAACCGCAATTAATTTAAACCTTTTCTAAATTGGCAATTACTCAGTAAAACAATTTAAAATTTTGATTAATAATATTTGACATCTTGTCATATACAGACCACACAGTCTGACCACTAGAAATGAAGAAAGGTGGGGTTCACAGTTTTGCCCCAGGATAGTTTTACATGCAAAGCAGTGAGCTGGAATCAAACTGTCAACCTTCCCATTGACAGATGACTGCACCTCTCCTGAGCCATAGCTGCCCCAAACAAACCTGCTTTTTTTATTATTTTCAACCACCATCTGTATGGGAGGTTTTTTCTGGTTTTACTTTTCTTTTCTGGAGAACATCTTTGTTGTCCAAACTCTGCAGTCATTGCAGTCTTCACATTTTTCTGAGTAGTATCTTTAGAGTGCCTGCTACTATGCATTTTCTCCTCATTATCAGCAAATTATTGTTTCTTTCTTTGTTCTGAATGAAATAGTGAACCTAATGTAAATCAGAAAACAGCCTGTGGCTCAGGCTCACTAGAGGCTGTCACTCACATATAATTGGCTCAACAAAAGGAAGACACAAATTATGAATTATTTCAGTAAGATGTAATATATGTAATGTCCATATGTTTCCATAGCAAATGTATGTTAAAATAAAATGAAAAGGAGCCAATGCTACTTTTTACCTCTATGTTCTGAAAGCTCTAGCATAATTGAAAATGATGCATCAGGGTCAAACACAAAGTAAAAAGTTTGAAATGACAAACATTCATGCAGAGCTTGTACTACAGTACTATTTAATGGCACCCCTAGTGAAAATGTTTAAACATTTAAAACCTGCTTTTGTCATGAGTACAGCATTTTTCCTAAAATGTTTTACAGGTTTGGAGGATAGAGATTTTCACATTACCATTCCTCTTTGCACATCTCTCCAGATCTACCATATTTCTCTCCTATAGTTTCCTCCACAGGTTTTCTATAGTGTTCAGGGGTAAGGCGGTCCTTGAAGCAGGTTTGTATTGTGTGTGATGAAACATCTGTTGATTTGATTATATGATTTTGGTTGTTAACCTGCCAAGAGTTGCTGTTGACCCCAGTTTTAGATTTCTGACAGAGACCACAATTTTCCATTTAAAAATTCAAAGAGTTGGCAATACCATGTACTCTGAAAAGCTTCTCTTGGGAAGATAAACAAGCTCACAGCATCACAGAATCTCCACTGAACTTAACTGGAAATAAGGGACTTATCCACATATTAATTATTTCACACCAAACCTCCTTGAGTGTTTGTAGAAAAATTAAATCCTAAATTGCAGGCACTATTTTCTATCATGCCTAAAAAAGGTATGAATGAAATGTGGAAAATTTATGTTTATGAGAGACTGAAGGAAAGTAGTTAACTTTCCTTAATGATGTTTGCTATAATACTTTACTTTTATAATTTTATCTATTTTCATTGCTCAATGAGTGCACTGAAACAATTTTGTGCAGCTGTTACAGATCAAATAATTCTCAGTCTAACTAATACATCAGCAACTTTCAGATGTTTTCCTTTGTACAGCGGGTTTGGACTCTTGGCTGTTTAGAAACGATTGCTTTCTGGAGAAATCGACTCTGTTGGAAGTTTAAAATTATACCCAGCGGGCTCTAACATTTGGCTGTGACGTATGTAATGCTCTGGGTCGACACTATGACGTTTACTGGAATTTGCCTGCACTGTAAAGTAGAAGAGAGAAGTCCAGAGCTGAATGAGGTGGCTGTTCATGTTAAATTCAATATTTGAAAGTGTGGCCAACACGAACCGAACTGCTTCGTTCACTTCCTCCACTGCAGACTACAATTCTAAAGCTGAGCAGAAAATTGACATCACTGTTCATAACACCTTTTGTTCAATGATTGCAACATTTTTCTAAATATTCAGTGTGTTTTTATGCTGCAACAAGAGAAAATTGTTCTGATATGTTTTCCCACTATTGGTAAATCTGCTCAAGACAAACACATGTAGAGTTTTTAATGAATGAATTCCTTCCAACTGTAAAGTGCTTTCCGCATCTTGGGAGTTTTTGAGAGATGCAGCCACAGTGTGGGGGGGGGCTGGTTGTGACAAATGTAGAGTGATATGTCGTCAAGAGTGACAAAGCTTTAATTCATTTCATGATAAACAGGAGGTGTAAAGCTGTATAAAAACACAAGACAAACAGGTTTAAAATCACCAGTGTGTCAGGATTTGTGCAAAAGAGAATTATGCCCTACCGGTGCCTCATCAGCCAACTTCACAGCTGCAGCACATGTAAATCCTACGAGTGAGGCTGCGTCTGTCACAGCTGTCTAGGCACTATTCTTTAGAGACTTCATTCAGTGTAGGAATAAAAAAGACACCTTCTACGACGGCTTTCTGCTTTGCTAAATATACTAAAGCATCTAAAACTTTGTAGTCAATCAAAGTAACTTGTCCATCAGCAATATACTTCAAATAAAAGCAGTTAGTCTTTTTTTCTTTAAACCATCGCTGGGATTCTGTAACAGTCAAACGCTGCCCTGCTTTATGGTGCACCCAGAAGCATATATTTTCCTAAACCACATCAAGGAAGCACATTCTAACAGCCATTTTTTTTTTTTTTTTTTTTTTTTGCTCCAGGTCTATTTTTAAGAGCAGAGTTTCCATGGTAACTTGAGGTGCAGGTATTGCTTGTTGGAAGTGTTTTTTAAGGTCTAGTCATGGAGTTAGAAATGAACAAAAAATAATAATGAAACAACCACCTCACCTCAAGTCTTTTTAGCAACATTGTCAGTGGGAACATGAGAGAACTGTTTGAACTGGGTGATTTGTAGTAGATAGGTGATAAAGAAAAGTGTCAGTTCAGAAGTTCCTTGATGGATGAAAGCTTAGACTTGGCAGAGCGAGTGAGTTGTGAGTTTGTCTCATTTACACTGTTTATTTTTCAAGTATTTTTGAGAGCCGGCTCAAACGATGGCAACAATGTGCAAAAACGTCTCAGTGATAGTAATTAGAAAAGCAAATGCAAGCCAGCAACTGAGATGTGTTGATGCTTGAGAGGTATGATGCTTGAGGAAGAAAAAGAACTGTTGAAGAAACAACTACACAAGTACAAAGGTAAGATTAGTTAAATCTACAAAATAAAAGGTAATTAACTTTATTTGACTGCTGTGAGTTTGGAGTCAAATGGTAAAATAAAGGAAGCATATTTTTTTTAAATGGTATAGAAATTTTATATTGGAAAAAGCTATCCATACTAACATGTTTTTAATGTTGGTGTAATTGCTTCTAATTCAATATTTATCTGTGGCTAAGTCATCCCCCAGCTAGCCACATCCAGATGTGACTACTGCTAGATCTATAAAATAAAGAAACCGCTGATGTTGTGAACCCGTCTGACATAACGCATTAGGTTAAAAAATGACTCAACCACAAACCACCATGCTCTAATTTATAAAAATTTAAAATGTCAAATGGATCTATTGATATCAATGCAGAAAGAGATGTTCTTCTCAGTTCATCATGGGTTAGTAGTGCAAAATAAATTAAGGCTAAATATCTGATTATGTTTTATATAGTCTACATTTCACACATTTGTTGAAACACCTAACCTCAGTACAGATAACACACACCCCACCCAGTATTTGTGTAAAGAAATAACCCAGCAGTTGTTTTAGTGCAGCCAGCTATGTCCTTAAAAATGATCATGGCTGAAATACAGCAAATAAAAAATAAATAAAAAAATGTCTGTAAAGTACCTGATACTGACTGTTAAGTAGGGTTTAACATGCTGTGGGAACCTGGACTCAATGGCTACATGACCTCTTTCAAATCAGTAGCTTATAAATGACAATATGATGGCCTCTCCATGTACATTGAAAATGACCCATCATTGCATTTCTCTGCTGGAAATTTTTGGCAAATTAACACAAAAGTAGTTCAAAGGAAATCATTGTTTTTTGGTTTCTCAGTCTCTGGATCTGAATGCCATTGAAAACATGTAGCTGAACTGGAGAGAACGGAGCAAGAGAGGTCCCAAAATTCTTGTAGAGTCATCAAAAGATAACTTTCTTTTTTATTATTCATTCTTGTGAAATCCTTTACGAGAATACCAAATAATTTTCTACTGGCAATAGGGACCTTTGTAGTAATAATTGTAACACCATTGATTTTATTGAAAATTATGAAATCTTAATTTTCAGATACTGATAATGAAATAAGATTAAGTTATTATTAAGAAATCTTTACCAGTGGTGTCAAAACATTTATCAAATTTGTCTGTGATAATGTTTTGGAGCAAGGTAGGTATAGTAATTAATAACTTTCAAGGGTTAAACCCCATAAAAACTGCAAAATGGGAAAAAACATTGTACGCAATGATTTTTTTTCTTTTAGATTTAAGCAACTGCTCACTATGGTATTCAACCTTAAGACAACTTTCTTTATTCAGAGCTCCTTATGAATTTTCTGCTAATGCAATTTACAGGTTGCGACTCATGTTTTCTTTACTCCTTTTTCCCTGTATCTCTCTTGCTTCTCTATCTTACAATGTGTGGTGGATCCTGTGTCTTTTTATAACTGTAAGGTGCAACAGAAGAAATTTACAGCCCACGGATTAATTTGATAGCTTAATACAAAACCACTTCCTTGCTGTCCTGTCACATAGACGAACTGATATAAATGTTGCAATTAAATCCTTGACATTTCTCTGTTCAGCTTTCCTTCGTATTACAAATGTAGTTGCCACAAAGCTTAAGGTGAACTTTTCTAATCACATATGTTGCTGCAGGGCCTTGATGATGGAACGTTCCTCCTCGCAGTACTACAAGGGACATGTCTATTAGCACATCTTTTTATCGGCTGACAATGAGCAGGGTCCTGAAAACAAAAAGAAGTGTCTTCTTAGTTATTCAGTGCAATTAACTATGCAATCTTATTCACTAAATGATGGCTTTTACCATTAAAGCGAATCTTTAATTTTAGATTTCAACACAAAAAAACGGATTTTACAATAATTATTTGACTGTTCTTGTCTGATCTTCGCACTTACTGCCCTCAACACCAAGAAAGGGCATATTGAAGAGGACGTAACAAAGCAAGACTTCCATAAAAAATTAAATGTTACTTAGTCCTATTAGATATATCAGTTCAACTTTTTGCCATGTGAATGAGACTAAAATATCAAATTTATAAGCATTGCTTTTAAATCAAGTTTCAACATTTGACAAAATAAGCACAAATTTTCAATTTAGTTACATTTGTTGAAAATTTATAAACGTAATTTGTCAAGTCAGAGATGGCCTAGAGGGCCAACAAACACTGGCATATCAAGCCTGTGTGTGTTGGGCTTAATATGCCCAACATACGCGACTTTTCACAGATGGATGATGTGATTCTGCTGGCTTCTTTGCGCCATGAGCTTCAACATGGGCTGGATTCATCCAACAGTGAATCAACCAAGATGAGTGCCAGTTCCTCTTACTCTTTTCAAGCAGAAAAATGCAGATTCCTAACTTTGGTTTTGAACTCAAGATGGCCATGTATCTTTTTGTGTAAATGGCTTGGCTCCCTTCAGAGTACTTGAAGGGCCAGAACAGTTATTTGTGTAAAATGTAACCCAACATAGATGAAACAAAAAGCTAACTTTTTAAAAACATTATTTTGCTGTTGTTATCTGTAGATGTTTGGTCTTTTAGAGTCATTTATACTTCTATTTTGATCATATCTTTATTGTTTATTTCCTGGTTTATTTGTTGTTTTTTTCCACTTAGAAGTATTTTTATTTCAACACATCCCTGCACTTGTGTCCTTCATTCATAACTAAACCCGACAGTTCCAGGATGTAAGCTTTCAAAATTAGAGCTAAAGCCTGAAAAAATTCAAACTTTTCCAGGATTATTGAAAAGGAAGATGCAAATGACCTTCACATTTGCATCTTTTTAATAACCTTTATATTAATTTCTGTTTCTCAAGCTGTTGCAAAGATTTTTACTGCTGTTAGGGCTCATAACAGAACAAAAAGTATAAAAGAACAGAAGCTTTTACCTCAATATGAAGTTATGTTTTTTGATTCTGGCTGCTTTTAAAAAAATATCTGGTAGCTAAATGCTGAGAGTCTTAAGTGTATATCTACTGTCATTTCTACACCTCAATGTACTGCAAAAGCATTATCTTTCACTGTTATTGTTCATAATGACTGAACCACTTGGTTTTGCTAATCTGGCATTTTGACAATCTTGGTGATATTCCCTTTGCTATTAGTCAGTCAGTTTTAAGGTATAGATTTGCATGTTATATTCCTCTCATCATAATCTTTTCATCCCCTCTGTTTTGTTCATTTTCCTGCTGGTCCCCAGCCTCCCCACCAAACACTTAAAGGAATTAATCAAAAGAACTGGGTCTTCCCAATCCCCCCTAATAAGCAGTGAGTGAATGCATGGCTGCCTCGATCACAAATTGCAATGAGACCATAGACTCCATTACCACACGTTTCTTAATTCATGAAGAGAGTTTCTTTTTGGTCTATCCTCTCAACAGCTCATGCTTACGCCCTCTTTCCTTATTCTCCTTGATATCTTAAACCCTTGTATTTTCAGTCCTCGTACTCCACTGTCACACTTGAGCTAAAAGAACATTGTTTCATTTGGGAGTGCTTCCAGTTCAAACTGTGTCCCATTTTATAATTCAACAGCATTCAAGGTACAAGTTATTTCTGGACATACAGGCATAGCACAGGAGCCAGCGTGACGCTTTAAGAGCCTCCGACCTGCTAATGGATTCAGCTTAATGGAATGAGGAGGGACACGAACATTTCAAAACATTTGGCCATTAAGGTTTTTGCTCTTTTTGTTTTATCTTACATTTTTCCCTTTAGATAATATTCTACATTCTAGTGTATATTTTATCTCTACAAAGCTTCGGCCTGTCTTAGTGTTGCATGTTATTGTCACTTTTGTGCTAAGAATATTAACCTTTATATTAATTTCTGTTTCTCAAACTTTTTCAGGCTGAGGACCCCATTTAACAATAACCCCAATATATACTAATTGAAATGAAAATATTAGTCTCTTAACTCACTTATTGTTGTGTTCTTTGTTCATCCTAATGAGAAAGGTGGTGCTGTTTAGTAAATGTGGCTGGCTAAGACAGTCCGCCTGGGGTGTTTTGAGTCATTTACAAATTCTGAAAGTGTGGATTGTAAGCGTCCCAATGATGTCAAACAAATGGAAATAAAAAGAGAATGTTGTTCTTTACTAACAGTAATGTGTGCATTAAAAACATTAGGGCTATTTGTAATTTAGAATCACAATAAAAGAAAATAAACTTGGGTTTTTTGTTACTTTGGCAGAAAAAAAAATACTCTTCTCCACCTTTAAATATAAAAATTATCCACCCATTTCTATGTATTTATGTATTGTACTTACAGTATTTTCCGGACTATAAGTCGATCCGGAGTATAAGTCGCACCAGCAATAAAATGCATAATAAAGAAGAAAAATTCATATATAAGTCGCATCGGAGTATTAGTCGCATTTTTGAGGGAAATTTATTTGATAAAATCCAACACCAAGAACAGACATGTCATCTTGAAAGGCAATAAAAA